>OY992501.1:4636196-4934793 GCA_963921215.1 Scoparia ambigualis
TGTGCAGTCTTTAGTCCGTTAGTCGCCTTTTACGACACCCAAGGGAAGAGAGGGGGTTGTAGTATTCTTTCACCGCTACCCGACACAGTTAACAAACATTCTTCCTCGAATTTGATCGTAGTATAATAACTTAGTACATACTACCTACAGGAAACCGCATGCTTCACATGGTTCGAAGATAAACACCCGACAGCACACCGATGGTACTATCCGCCACAATCACGCTATTGCTAGTTAAACTAAGCTATATGAATTAGTAGATATGATTAGTTCCTGATTCGCCGGATTCTTGTTTCGCCGGATTCTTGTTTCGCCGAATTCTTGTTTCGTCGGATTCTTGTTTCGTCGGAAATATTAATATACAATAATATCATTTAAGGAAAGAAAACATGTACTTAGTTATATTTATTATTGAATGAATTACTATTTTGTTGCCAATATCGGACATAACTTAAATTACCTACCTAGAAATGAGTTCGATTTATTTTTTTTCAGTTATGGTGTTTAAACATTCTTTATCTGTTACGTTATTAAACTAAGAACAAATAAATATTTTTATTAATGTACCGATATTTCTGCCTTTTATTTAATAGATAGGTAAAGCCACGATATTTCTATAGTATTCCTTCAACAAAAAAATCCGGTGAAACAAGAATCCGGCGAATCAGGAATCCGGCGAATCAGGAACTAATCGTATTATTGTTATTTCATCCTTGGTGGTCGTCCTACTGCAGGGCAAACGCCTCCCTTTCCTTTTTCCACTCTTAGCGATCAAGAGCTCTTGATGTCCAGTCGTTGCAGTAGGAGTCTACTTCATCTAGTTTTATGAATTAGTAACATAAAAGAAAAGAAGTGTTTTAAATGGCCATCGCGTATATAGGTACCTGATCTCATTGCTGTTGGCGAAGAAGGTCGGCGCCACCGCGAAGTTGTTGTTCTGCCGGATGAGTCGCTCCACGCCGTAGCTCTTCTGCAGGAACAGCTCCATCTTGGGCGAGGGCCCGTCGATAGCCAGCTCCTGGGCGCTCGTGCCGGTGTCCTGGAACCGGGTGGTTGATTTGAGGATTGAGGAGTACGTAGCATATGGTCAAATAGACATGGTTGGTGTTGATGGTATGTGTCGGTTGATGACTATAGGCTGACAGTGCTGCAAAGCAGCACAAGCATGGTTGGTATTGATTTGTGGTTTGCGTTGACGATATGTGTCGGTTAGTGATTTTAGTCTGATAATAATAAAGTGCTGCAGAGCGGCATAACCTGCAGCATGTGGTCGAACAGCTGGCGGCCGTGGCCGCGCCGCTGCCGGTCGCGCAGCACGAAGAAGTCGAGCACGCACAGGGGCTCCACCTCGCACACGCGGTCGTTGTTGTCGAACAGGAACAGGTGCTTGCGGCCCACCTTCAACAGGCCGATCACCTCGCCTTTACCCCTGGAACGATTAAGGGTAACCCCTTAGCTAATAGGTCTAAGACTTAGAAAATCTGTTGTTAATGCATATAATATAACCTATAGAAATCTATACTGGATGTTTGATAAACGATATAGTATTTATAATGCCTAAAGTGCCGCAACTGGACAATCCAATTAAGTGCAAGAACAACTATTTGTACGGAAGCAATTTAAAAATAGCCGAATGAATACAGCTTTTAAAATAAAACTGCCACTATGGAACAGCTGATAAAATATCAGCTGTTCCATAGTTGCTTCCATACAAATAATAATTATTGTTCGCTCCACTTAATAGTCAAGCGGCGGATTATGTACTTATTACCGTTTGGTAACGAGATGTTAGCCTGTATGTATAATTGAAGTGCACCTGCTGAAGAACTTTCAGCGCACAGCACATGCCGTTGGACCTAGGGTTGCCAGCTGTCTTTATGTTTGGCTTTTTACGGTCGTGTCCGGCCAAATATTTACGTGTCCGGCCTGTCCGGCTTTTGTTAGGCTTTTTTGTCCCATCGTGGTTTTAAGAAGCTATAGGCACATCAAAAGTGGGCTGCTTATTTCAAATCAACTGATAATGAAGAATTTCATTCCGAATTACTTAAATTGGCAGAATATTATTTTGCGATTCCAGGCCACAACGCCAACGTCGAAAGAGTTTTGGACCAAGGAACGCAATAGTCTACAGACACAAACAATTGCAAAGATGATGTTTTTATTGTGCAATGTTAAATTAACATGCATAGAATTTTATGAAATTATCTCTAATGAGGACAATGTTCTCGATAAAGTAGGTACAAATGCTAAATACCTATAACTTTTGATTACTTTAAATTATAGACGTGTTGATTTATAGATTTTCAAGAATTTGATTTGGTTTTTATTATTAATAATTTTAATTTTAATGAAGGTGATTAGGACACCAAATAGCAGGTAGATTTTGAGTTAAAGTAAGTTCCATTTGTTTTTTTTGAAAATTTATTACAAGATTGTTGCATTTTTTTCTTTTCTAGTAGTAGTAAGTTTCTAGTAAGTGCAAATGCCAAGACTGATTGTGAATGTGTAATTAATAAATAATAATCATTAAAAACCTTAATCCTCATCTGAGTTTTTTATTGTAAAACTGTTGTCCGGCTTAAAAAGCGTAAGTCCGGCTCTAAAGTAGTGTCTTGGGCTTTCCACAACCACCATGTCCGGCTTTTAGGGCAAAACGTCCGGCCTAATACAGCGCTGAGTCCGGCTTTTTTATTTTAGGACCTGGCAACCCTAGTTGGACCTGAAGTCCACTAACACTTAACATTTCCTTCCTTGACATTTGTTATTTCGGGAAAACGTGTTTTTTGTGAGAATCGTTCGTTTAGGTATTTCATGTGTGAAGGACAATATAATATTTTACATCTTCCTCTTCTTTCTTATATTTATATATTTATGAACGCAGTAAGTAACTAGACCAAGGAACACAGTGAACACATTGTAAAAAATAAACATAGTGAAGTAAAGTCATGCAACTTTTTTTTAAATTAATTGCTTATACTTTATTTCAACAAAATAAATTAACACAACAAAAATACACGAAAGGAACCTATTTACCACTATTACGTAAATGTTAGTCTGCCTCCAAAACTTTGTGTTAACGCCGCGAGTCCACGGCTACATTGAGAATCAAACTGGGGTATTCAACAGTAATAATTTAATTAATTTATATGTAATTTGTATAGAAAACGCAAACACTGCGGCGAATCAAATGGCTTGTGACAATACCTAGGTCAAGGCTGCTGCGTCCTTACACGAACACACAAATTGTTTATTACCACAACTCGATTAAAATAGGCGAAGGTCGCTACAAAGAATTGAACGAAAATCATTTAATGACAACTGAATAATACCACCCTACATACAAACATCCACGGCTGTAATCCCCAAAGGGTTAGTCAGACACTAGCCAATGAATTCACCACATTATAACTGCACATGTGCTCAGCGTGACTGATGAAGCAAACGCAAAGTTGTTTGTGCTGTTGGGATGTAAAGGACGTAGATAGGTAACACGTCAGGAGAGTTGCGGGTGCCGCCTACATCTACATGCCACAGCATTATACTTATAATAAACAAGCGGCCGCTCGCGGTTTCACCCGCTTGGTTCCCGTTCCCGTGGGAATATCGGGATAAAAAGTATCCTGTGTGTTAATCCAGGTTATAAACTATCTGTATGCCGAATTTCATCCAAATCCATTCAGTAGTTTTTACGTGAAAGAGTAACAACATTTATCCATATGTTCCCGTGGGAATATCGAGATAAAAAGTATCTTATGTGTTAATCCAGGTTATAAACTATCTGTATGTCGAATTACATCCAAATCCATTCAATAGTTCTTACGTGAAAGAGTAACACATATCCATACATACTTACAAACTTTCGCGTTTATAATATTAGTAGGATAGGATAGTAGGATACTGTCAAACATGGACAAGATTTATACTGATGATGGTTTGTCCGTAAGTATATCCGAATATTTATTTATTAATACAAGGTGTGGCAAAAGTAATCACCATGAAGGAAGGCGCTAAAAGTTTTGTAATTGGCGCCAAATGTCAATTCGGTTTTAACATTTGTGAAGTAAACAGACGTAGAATATAAGTATACAAGTCGACAAGCCATTAATCGGTTTACTCTTCAAGAACGCGGATAATTCTGAAGGAAGCCTTTCCGGGTCGCTTAATCTCTCGTTTTGGTGATTTGCACTGGCCGGCTAAGCTAGATCACCCGATTTAAGCGTTCCAGACTTCTTTTTATGGAGTTTTTTGAAGTCACGCGACACGAAGAACAAGCCTCAGACTCTTGAAGCCCCTAAGGAGAATATTTGCCAGGAATGCGAGAACCTGTCGCCCCAAAGTTATGGCAAGAGTGACGGAAAGTGCCATAAAACGGGCCCGTATGGTCATCAACTCTGGCGACGGCCACTTGGCCGATATCATTATCTCGAATTAATGGAATAAATTCTAATGGATTAAATAAACATATATCACCAGCGGAGCCAGTTTTTCATTAGAAAAAAAATACAGACTAAAAGAACATCGGGTGATCACTTTTGCCCCACGTTGTACAAACCCGAACACAGTTATTAAAAAGTGAAGTACAGCCTGCTTCTGTCCCACTGCAGGGCAAAGACTTTCATAAACTCACTCTGCAGTGGATAGCTTCCTATCTAATAGAAAGCAGAGAGTTGTGGTTAATAGTATAATCGAAGACAATTTAGTACCCTGTGCATCTACTTTTAAAACTAGCACATGTGGTATACCTCAGGGTAGTGTATTGGGTCCTCTATTGTTTATACTTTACATAAATTACATTACAGAAGCTACAATCCATAACTGTATATTATATGCTGATGATATCTCAATTATAGTAAAATCAAAGAAAAATATAATTAACTCGATAGGCAACCACGAAATTGAAATTAATAATACCGTTGACAACATCATTAAATGGTTAGAGTCAAACAACTTAAAGTTGAACTTAGAGAAATCAACATTGTTACAGTTTAATAAATCAAAGCATAACAAGTACAATTTTAAACTTAATATTGAGAAAATAAAAAGAAACATCACATACGAAATTCCTCGGTGTAACTATTGACCAGGACTTAAGCTGGAAACCGCATGTCGATAACTTGTGTAAGCGGATTAGTAGTTTTGTTTATGCTCTGAATAAAATGAGGAAAATAACTAACATTCAAACAGTTCTCACTACTTATCACGCGTACATTGCATCAATATTGCGTTATGGTTTAATAGTGTGGGGTAATAGTTCAGACAGAAACAGACCATTTGTGGCTCAAAAAAGGTGCATTAGAGCAATGTGTGGGATTCCGCCGGGCGAATCATGCAGAAAGTCTTTTATGAGTCTAGGCTTACTACCATTACCTGCACTGTATATATTTGAGATTTGTTGCTTTGTAAAAAGATATAATAACTTGTTTTTAAAAGCTAAAGATATGAACACTAGACTCAAAAGAAATCCTGAGAGACTTGTTATGAAGGCTATTCCAAAATCGGACAAATATAGGCAAAATAGCGCAGTTATGTGTGTAAGACTTTATAACAAGATTCCTAATACTATAACACAACTGCATTTTAATTTATTTAAGTCAAAATTATACAAATGGCTGGTTGATCAAAAAATCTATGACATAAAAGAGTTATTTAACATTAATACTAATTAGGAAATGTCTTCCACCGTTAATGTTATTATTGTAATGATTTCATTTTTGTTATTATATTATGTTTTTATTTTAATTGCTGTAATGGTTTGTAAATTTAATTTAATTAATTTTGAATGAGATTTGTATGGAAATTTTGTTGTGTTATCGTTTGATGTAACATATTTAAATATTTGAATGCAATACAAATTGCAAAACATGTGGACATACTTATATCTGTTACAACAATGAATACCGTGTTTTAAGCAAATAAAGAATTTATTTTATTTATTTATTTTAAATGCGGGTTGGTGACCTAATCCCAAACCCGGGCAAACATCGAAGAATAGGAAAACACACTTGACCAGACCCGGGACCTCCGGGTACCGAGCCGAGCGCATGGCCACTCGGACACCGACGCCTTGTACAGTTAATAAACATAATTAATTAATTATGGACAAAGAATACTATTTAAGGAGGGTACTCAGGACAGGTAAGGTCTTAAGTGTCATTACCACCCACAAAGATGCCCAAGGCATGACCGCAATTCTAATATGAGTCTACAAAGTGAATCACAATGTGCTATGGGGGTTGTGTTTGAATATGAATTTATTCATGAGTCTTATCAATTATAGGACGTCAAGCGTACAATACGTTAATGTACGAGTATTGTAAAAGATAAGAAATCAAATAAATAAAATTATACGAGAGTATGCAATTATTATTTATAATCTACATATAAATACAAAAGTAATCAAAGAAAAGTCATATTCTAATATGAATGAAAGGTAATACAAAATAAAAAGCAAGGGGTTTAAATGCATCAAACCCCGCTTCTTGCCTTAAATTAACGAAATATAAAAACGACAAAACTTTATGACGCACAAAGAGACAGTTTAAATTGTCTGTTCAAGAAGTAGGTTCACAATTCGTAATGCCAAATAACAACATAGCAACGGAAGTGAAAACAAAAAGTAACCGTGCCGCTTGTAAGAAAGGAAAGTGCTGATTAGCTATTAGAATGAAAAAAAAATCGCTGTGCTCATTGGCCGGCAATAACAATTTCGTATGCAAAGCGAGGCGAGGAGTGCAGAGCGGCGATGGCTGGCTCGCATGCCGCCCCGACTGGCCGGCGGTGGCGTGTAATGGCCCATAATGACAAAGGGCCGAAGGGATATACAGGGTCTAACAAAATCAATAAGCGAACGTTTAATAAGGGCGGTAATCTATACATCATTTTTTTTTATTGGCAACGGGTAAGCGCTTGGCCTTCATCTCACCTGATCGTAAGTCGATAAGGCCGAAGGTGGAAGCGCGCTTCACCCGGAATCCTCAACCACTGAGGAACTGGCTCCTTATCTCAAACTGCCGGAACACAACAATGCTATAAACATCGTTGTTATGGCGACAGACTTAGATAAGATGGTGGTAGCTAGCCAGGCGGACTTAACAGCCCTACCACCAACCAAACCGAGCACACAAAGATGTACCCGCTGGGAATCGAACCCGGGACCTCTGGATCTGAAACAGGTAGCTTAGCCACTAGACCACAGAGACAGTTAAAAAATTCACATTAAAACATTCTGAATACAATGACAAAAAATGGGCTCCAGTTTAATAGTGATTTTTCAAAGTTATGTTTTCTAACAAACTAAATCAATTGAAAATAATGCACATCATGAAACATATTATTGTATCTTTACTACCACGCACGTAAGCGCCAATAAAAAGATAGCTTAGTGTCCTCCGGGTTTAGTGTGCATGTTCGGCTATCTTTGTGTGGCGTGTAGTACAGCTGTACGGGTTTGGAAAGGGTGTATTTTTTGGTGAATTTTGATAATGTTTTGTTGATTATAATTCAATTTTAAACTATCCTCCACTCGCACTTATTTAAATCTTGTTTCCCTCTTCTCAGCTCCCCTCATGCCCGGCACCTTCGCTCATCAAACAATCTTCTTCTTGCCACTCCCCTTCACCATTCAGGTTTCGTGGGCAATTCCTTTACGGTATGGCAGACCATCCGTTTATGGAACGCTCTCCCTGAAGAAGGTAGACGGGCCCCGAGCAAAATTGTATTTAAGAAAAGGATTTACAATATGCTTCTCCAAGAGTCTTCATCATCCCCGTAAGAGTTTTCTATCACCGTATCATTATTATATCTAAGTAAGTTCATGTAGTTTATCTTAAATTTATTGTGTAATGTTATTTATTGTATAATTATTTACCTATTTAACTTGATTTGTGTAGCTTATTAATTTACCTATGTAAGTTGATTTGTGTAGTTTATTTGTTAGTTCACAAGATTTTGTATTGCACCGCCTACAACTCTTTCTGCCTAGCCCTAAGGTTGCTTGGTAGAGAATGCCATTTGGCATTAAGTCCGCCTTTTGTACATTTTTGTTTTTCTTTGTGCAATAAAGATTAAAATAAATAAATAAATTATCTCGGTAACGAGCCTGTAGTTTTGGACCAAATTTGGTGAGCATGCTCAGTGTGATGTATAGATGCTCCCCTTAAACGTTCGCTTAATGATATTGTTAGACACCATATATATATATGTATATATATGTTACAGAGCCGGCAAAGGAGTATACGGATACGGCCCGCCTGATGGTGTGCGGCCACCTGACAAACAGAGCGCAAACGCAAGCTTCAGTTGTAATGCTTCCATGCCTTGTAACTTCACTGGATACATCCATCCTTCAAACCGGAACGTAGCAATGTAAAACAAACAATGCTGCTTAGTTGCAGAAATAGGTACTAACAAGTACTAGGTCCACATACGTCGGTCTGGGCAGAATTCTACCACCATTTTTGATTCCCTCAGGCTGAGAACGTCAACTTCCTAAAATGACAAGTTCCAAAAACGACAACTTCCTAGAAACGTCTTTTCCAAAATAGTCAATTTCCGAAAATGACAAATTCCGAAAATGTCAAATTCCGAAAATGACAAATTCCGCAAATGACAAATTCCGAAAATGACAAATTCCGAAAATGACAAATTCCGAAAATGACAACTTACTAATAAGTGGGGGTACTTATTATGTGGTGTGAATTTCGACCCTCAGTTGTGAAATGTCAAATTTATACATATTAGATCGTAGCGTATGGTCATAAGTTTTCCGTAGTAGCAAGTAATATTGGACTGGATGTTTGTGTTGTAACTTTCAATTACTTACTTTGTTTTTCATAGTGTTTGTAATAATGACAATGTTGTCGATTTTGGATGTTGTCATTCTAGTGTTGTCATTTTGGGAAGTTGTCGTTTTAGGAAGTTGCCATTTTAGGATGTTGTCGTTTTAGGAAGTTAACGTTCTCAGCCTGAGGGCTGAGGCACAGAATAAATAATAGTGCTGAGGGTTTTGATTTATATCTTTTGTACGTCCTCTTGTTAGTGTGTAATTAACCATATAACAGGTTAGTCTGTAATTCCATGAGAGGTGGATAGTTTGTGTGTCCAAGCCCGTTCTCGCACTATCTGGTCTAATGGTTACCGACGGGCTCGATGTCAAGCACTGGCATATATTATAATCCATTTGGTTGGTGGTACACGAAGCGTGTCAGCTATCTAAAGTATATTTTCGTACCACTTGCTCAAAAAAGTGTCAATCTATGCCACAAAAAGCGAACATAACAATAATCATTTTTAATCTGTTAAAACAGGGAAAGAAAATTGTACTGAATTTCATTCATCCTCTAGGGGGAGAACGTTATTTAAATTTGGAATTCTTACCGAAATTTATACTGAACTACATCTGTGTTTACACCATTGAGTTTATATGTAAAGCATTACACATCTTTTTGAAAAAGAAAAAAAATCAAATAAAAAAGAAAAAAAAATACAAATCAACTCATCAACAATAAATGTACCAAACAAAAATGTAACTCTCTCTATCAATAATTAAACCAGTGTTTCGAATGTTAACTTTTACTTTTAATTGTCATTATTTTTAATAAATGCTTATCTTATATTATAATTGTGTTAATTTTTTTCCAAATAGTACGAAAAGTAGAGTATTTTCCTCAGTGATAAAGCTGTCTTAGTCTTGGGTGAACATAAATCCCTCGCTATACTCAGGACTCGTCTTAAATCCCTCGGTACACTCAGGACTCGTCTTAAATCTCTCGCTTCGCTCGGGAGTAAACCTCGAGTCCTTCGTTACGCTCGCAATTTAAATCGTCACCCGCGACAGAAGACACGGCTTTATCCCCTTGGTTAATAATCTACTATTATTTAATAATGTTGAATCCTGATGATGTGCAACTCGTCGTATAAACCAATGCCTAACAAATTGAATTGAATTTAATAGCGAAGAATATTGAATTCAATGATGAAGGCTCAGCATTGGGACAGTATAATATGGGCCATTGTTTTACACCTAGCTCGTTCTACCAGGTAAATGATAATGCCCCGATCTCATTTTTTTTTAATTTATTGGTTTACCAACAATTGTTCCACTAATTCGTTCTACACAGATAAAAAGGATTTCTCAAAGCAAGAAAAATAGTTTTCTTGACATATTACGTTATTTTAAGGAAAATTGTCTTAATACAAGTAATGTTTATTCATTTTTAGATATTGGCAGTCTTAAAACAAAAGATATATTTTCTTGTTGCATTTTTACAATCAAGAAAAAATATTTTCAATGAAGAATAAGTAAAATTAATCTAAGAAGTTCAAATGTTATTGCTTTAATACAATGAAATACTTATTTCAACTGAAAGTTTTTTTATTACAATGATACAATTCATTAGATGAAGAAAACATTATCTTGAATCATATCTTGAGCAAATTTAAAAAAATATCTCTTGAACTAATGACATCTAATCTTGTTTTGAGTAAACATCCTGGTTTGCTACAAAATATTATAGTACCTTGTTTCAATTAAATAAAATATTGAAAAAAGATAAAAATATTTTAACTCAGTAACTAGTTATCTTTACCAAAAATAGTTTTTTTGATATGTCAACCCACGCTTACCTAACGATATTGTGAGTGTGCGCGCCATGCAAAGCAAGTTTAAAACTGTTTGTACTGTTTGAGATTAGGCCTGTGGCTGCCAGATGAAAAATTAGTGGACAAAGTGACGACAACAATGACGCCCTAGATGGCGCTGTACTGATTCCTGCATCGCGCTATGGTTTCGTTTCATCAATAGTATAAGTACGGATCTGTTTTTTTTAACGTATCGAAACTTGCTCTGAAGTTTATTCCTAGTATATTTGGAACATTCTTGGTCTATCGAGTTACTAAGTATTCTTTCAGTACTCTCAAAGTCTCAATAGAGTACAGGTGTTTCCGCAAAAATGTTTTTTGTAAAATAAAAAACTAACATTAAAATGCATTTAAGACTCTTTATTGCAAGGTATGAAGGAATATTTTTCCTTATTGAAGGTAGCATAAATTGAAATTTAAAATATTAGTTATTGGTCTAAGGATATAATTTTCTCAAATTAAGATAAACTATCTGAATTGAAATCAATATTTTCTTGAAATAAAAATACATCCTAAGCTTGCATCAAGAGAATTATCAACTTACATTAAGAAAACTTATAATTCTTGGTTAAAGATGTATTATTTTAAATCAATCAAGAATTGTTTTATTTCAAGATTATTTCAAATATCAGTTTAAGATTATTTTTTTTTTAATGTAAGAAAATATATGTTTCAATATATATGAGGCAACCATAATCTTGGTTTAATGCAATTTGCTTTCATGCAAGATTATTTTACTTATTCGAAGAATACCGTTTTTTCTGTGTAAAACAACTGAAAAATTGGCTGTTTTCTATTAGCTGTTATTCAAAATATATTACATATTTCACACTGATTTTTTTAATGTGTATTATAGAGCGTATGTGTGAGATGATGAACGAAGCCAAAGCACGATTGGAAACATTTGGCTTGATAGAAAAAATCCTGAAGTTACTAAAAATGCACATTACGACTGTGTTTTATAATAATAATTCCTATAACTCATTTACCTTTATATTTGTTGAGTGATTTAACTTTTTGACAAACATGTGAATGGCGCTTACGAATTACCGCGGAACCCGCCATTCGCAACATCCAAATTTTTGCTGACCGCCATAAGCACAATATAATTTACTTTGTACTGTTGAATAGCGTGACGGGAGCGGCACTGATCGCTGCTATAACTGGCACTCGGCGACCTGACTGATGCAGACTGATAACAGCGTTGCATGTAACATTGTAAATCAAACGTATTGTTGTCGAGGTGGAAGGCGACATGCAACTAGTCACCGCTATTATGGTGAAACCACTTCTTTGGTAAAAAGAAAAGAGCTCGTAAAAACAACTCAACTGGTTGTAGCAACCAGTTGAGTTTTTTTATGGATATAAATAAACAAAGCAAAATGTTTTCAATAGAGTTTCACTCAAAGAAAAAAGTTTTCAATAAGTTTCATTAAAAGAAAAAGGGTTTATAAGAGTTTTTTTTGTTGTTTTATATAGTTTCACTCAAAACAAACGGTTTCACAAAAGATTGAGCTATTTTTTCCTTCCTTTACTTACCTAAAATAGTTGCCGGACTACATCTTTGGCTTTTTTGCTCTGGAAACGAGCACGCGCCTCGCTCACGTCACGTGCGCGTTGCTGGACCAGAAGCTCCAGTCTAAGCTACTTAACTCAGTAGATCTAGTACATACGCAGCTCTGCACCTAACTCTAATTGTTTTAGGCATGTGGTAGATCTCGCCGCTCTCGCATCGGTCTATTTAGTCAGTCAGACGTTGCACCATAAATCGTCTGCTAGACGCAAATTGGGCAATGACGACGAGTACGTACAGCACATTACAAAACAATGCTGCATTATGGTAAAATGGGTAAAAAGGTTGTCGTGACGACATCCTAAAATGGCATTACGCATTACGCGACGTAAGTATTTTTTTGTGAATAATATTAATGATCAAATTGTGCAGTGAATTTGCGTTTCATCATCATCATCAGCCTATAAACGTCCCACTGCTGGGCACAACAGGCCTCCCACGTGAACAATAGCACGTGGAGATATTGGGCCATAACCCACCATGCTGGCCCAATGCAGGTTGGTGGGTTTTAAGTTTAACGACTGCCATCTTACGACAACAACCGGGACCAACGGCTTAACGTGCCTTCTGAAGCACGGAGGAAGGCTCGAGATGTTTTTAATTGATCACCCATCAGGCGACCCGGCATTGCGAAAGTTGCTTAGCGGGCAATATCGCAAGCCGGACGCGCTAGCCGCTGCGCCATCGAGCTCCGGGGCCCTTCTTTAAGCATATTCAAAACTTCACATTTTGTCACAGATAGACCAGTCACTAGGTAGTAGGTAATATGTGGATATTTCGACTTTTCTCAAATTTGCGTTTATTCTACTTAAATCAAACTCGTATTTAACTGGCATAATGACTTTGTAAGTTGGTAAAAATAAGAAAATTAAAAATATTTCAATATTTTTAAATAATACTATTGTAAGTTCTCTTAATGGTTTTCTAATTACACTCATATTAGGTACTTACTTTTAGTTCGGTTCGTCACTATTTCTACCTTAAAAGTGGCTGGCTAAAGATTGTATGTTTTACATAAACTAAAGCCACCGTTTCATAAACCAATTTTGGCCGGCAACCAATTTGATGAAGTATGAAATCCACTTAGATTAGTGGGCATAGAGGCATTACGAGTAGGGCCTCGGTTACGCAACGCTACGGTGGTGCGAAGCGTAAATAGGTCGCGGTGATCGCTAACTATCGGACCGTTAGCCAGTTGGCGGGGGCAGCCAAACGCAAAGACATGTTACCAATATGTTGGTTGGCTGGCGGTTTATATTCGCAAACACTATACATTATAGTAAAACACTGTACACAATCAATGTACGTACGTACACAGGACATTAGGGCATCGTTTTCAGTATTCCAATGAAAAGTCAAAAATATTTTTATTTTTACATGATATTTATTATGGGTGTACTACGCAATAGCGAAAGACGATAGCTCGAATGACAACAGCGCGAAGACGATAATGCGAAAGTACCATCACTAGAAGCGCCAACGTTCATTTGCGCGAAAATCACACCAGCGAACAGATTTATGTTTTCTGGGGGATTAAAGGTAGACATCATTTCACTCTTTACATAATTAATTAAATAAGCAGTAATTATTAATAATTTTATTTAAATATTTTTATTAATAGTTATCATGAAATTTACAAAAAAAAATCTTTGAACATCTAATATTAATAACAAAAATAAATAAAAAATGCTACTTTTACTCAACAATTCAACATCTGAATCTGAATTTATTAATTATGATTATAAATTTTACAACCTTAAATTCATGGCAATTTCACGAATCAACAGTGCTTATATTAATCCTGCGTCTGATAATATAATTTAATGGGTTATTTGTTATGAATTTTAGATGTTCAAAGATTTTTTTTGTGAATTTCATGATTTCTATTAATAAAAATATTGAATATAAAAATAAATAAAATCATTAAACATTACTGCTTATTTAATTAATTATATAATGAGTGAATAGATGTCTACTGCTAATCCCCCAATAAACATAAATCTGTTCGCTGGTGTGATTTTCGCGCAAGTAAACGTTCGCGATTTTGTGTGTCGCGTAATTAAGTTTTCGCGCAAATGAACGTTCGCGTTTTTGTGTCGCGCAATTACACTTTCAAGCGATGGTACTTTCGCAATATCGTCTTCGCGCTGTTGTCATTCGAGCTATCGTCTTTCGCTATTGCGTAGTACACCCATTTATTATTTATTTAATTTTACAAACGTTATAATCATTACATTAGGTAAGGTGCGTTAAAACTAAATATAATAGATAACTATTTACCTACTTATACAAAAAACAGCTGGCTGTAACTTACATTAAATTTTCTTTGAACAAATATCTATTTATACATTATTTAAATCAAGACATCGCTACAAGTGATGGATGGGTATTGGAGCTATTGGCTTAAAACCACACGTTTGGCAAATGCGGGTGTGACCACGACCCGACCCTGCATAACTTATGCATCGAAAAAAATTCGACCTACCTACCTAATGACTGGTCTATCTATCTGTGACAAAATATTAAGTTTTAAATATGCTTAAAGTCCTGGATGTTAATAAGGGCCCCGGATGTGATGGCGTAATACCTTTATTTTTACTCAACGGCGCTGATTCATTGTGTTACCTCATTGCTTTATTATATCCTTAAAACAATGCGTCTTTCCAACATTATAGAAAAAAGCATTTGTAGTACCGATCCATAAAAGGTAGTTAAAGAGCCGTTTTCTATGAACACGAGTTCTGTGCGACTCTCAGAAGAAATTCCGGGAAACACAAGTACAGATCCACCACCGTAGGCTACTTTTTCTTCAATACATGCTTGCTTGAATCTTTCCCCTGGTCTTCTATACACTCTGTGTCTTCCATCGTGCTTGTAGAGCGTAAATTTAGATTCGTCGGAGAACATAAGTTTTGACCAATCTTCAATAGTCCAATTTAAGTGGTTCTGGGCATATATATAGTCTTGAAATACTATGCCCACGCTCCAGTTTAGGGCAGTTTGCAGGTCTAAGTCGTTTCAAGTTAGCTTCAGCAAGTCGTCGTCTTGCTGTCCACGTGTTTGGGTTCCTTCTTCCGAGGCGTCGAAACTGATTTGTAAGTTCAACCATAGTGAGCATAACGTGGAACATTTAAAGGCTAATGACCGAGTCATGGATGTTTATTAGTATTTATGTATGTTTATCCGTTATTCAGTCACCATAGTTCGGGCTATGCTTAATTTGGGGCTGAATGATTGGTGTGACAGTTGTGAAATTGTCACTTCTAAAACACGTACTACTTACTTATTGTAATCCATAAAGGATTGGTTTATCAGTTGCACACAGCCATTGCTTCTGTGCATTCACAGTTCCAATGGAGATGTGGACTAGACCTTTGTGCACAAATCACGCACGACCCATAATAATGAACCGGATGACCTAAAAAACAGTTTCCATTATGTCTTATTAATGATAAATGTGCTAAGGCACAACTAAACACTTTTAGTTCGCTGTGGTATGCTAAAATAGAACTTAACGCTGTGTCGTCGTGTGATGAGCAAACAAATGCCAATATTGGTAGAAAACCTCTTTTGCCTACCGTATGTGTATTTCACTCTATATTGTTTGCAATCTCGGCCAGCTGTGACCTAACCCTTCGGAACGGAATGATGGTAGTTCAAAAGTTATATTTTATAGGTATATAGTTTGTGGTATGCACGTACGTTGTTACATCCAAGGAATATTCTAGACTAGAGGCCGCTCGCGGTTTTACCTGCGTGGTTCCCGTTCCCGTGGGAATATCGGGATAAAAAGTATCCTATGTGTTAATCCAGGTTATAAACTATCTGTATGCCGAATTTCATCCAAATCCATTGAGTAGTTTTTACGTGAAAGAGTAACAAACATACACACTCACAAACTTTCGCCTTTATAATATTAGTGTGATAGGATTTTCTAGAAGGACCGATCTAATTACGAGTGCATAATCTTATTACATGAGCCGTAAGAAAGGGTTTTATGCGTGAGACAGCTTCGCGGTTTAAAAGTAAAAAGCTCAACTGTACGATAGAGATACTTATACAATAAGTTTACATTTTATGTAGGTAATGTTTGTTGAAAAGAAGCAATTAACTAAATTATACTTCGACTATGGGATGTGTATTTCACTATTTCCATACAAGTTCTAAAAAAGAATATCATGTTAACAAGATCTAGAAAGTTTATCTATATTGGCTAACAAGTCACCAATCGCATTTACAAAATCTGCACTGTAACGTCAAAGCTTTAAAAATACGAGTAAAGTAGCATTACTTTAACCTTACAATGAAAATTACCATACGAATTTTGCTCAATAAGATTATAGTAATATTGCTTTAAGAGGTGACAGTAGGGCTCCAGCCGTCACTACGGAATATAATATTACATTATGTGCAAGACACCGCTATATCGAGTTCGAAACCCGATCAGGCGTGACAGCTCGGTTCAGGGACGAACGTTCAATCTGGCGCATTTACTGTTACTATCCGACTGTCGAAATACTAACAAAATTGTCTATTCATCGTGTTCGCCACAATAGGGTAAAACCGGCAAACGAGCTGATGGTGCGCGGCCAACGTCCTTCCTTCCTTAAGAGGAAACACTACGTCGAAGTGGCATGCAAAATTCTCATACAAAACACAGAAAAACGACGTTTCGTAGTCCCCTGTTTCCTCCTTCAGAACTGGAAAAAAAATTATTACTTTTTCAGCATTGGTTAAAGAAAGAGATTTTCTATGTCTGTATGTTTATTTTTTTTTGTTAAACTAGCCACTTAATGTTTTTGAAGATGCCTTAAAACGGAGTGATTTCGCTAAATTTTGAAGGCTCCTGGTTATTAAATAAATTACTTAATGCAAAAAAATCAAACATACAGACACAGAAAATATCTTTCTTTAACCGATGCTGAAAAAGTAATAAAAATTGGTCCAGTTCTGAAGGAGGAAACAGGGGACTACGAAACGTCGTTTTTCTTTGATTTGTATGAGAATTTTGCATGCCACGTCGACGTAGTGTTTCCTCTTAAGGGGCGGTATTTCGAGCGCTTCTCTCTCGCTCTCTCGACGGTACGACGGTAAGGGACGGGTATAGCAGCGAAGCGGCGCGAATAATCGCGTTTTATATTTTAAAAAATTGATAGATGTAATAAATAAAAAACGATCGGTTATAATTCCTCAAGTTATCTATGAACTTCATTTTGGTAAATGACTCATAATATCAAATCACTTATTTTAAGAATAAAACCTGGAAAAGAAAATAAAATGACACAAAAATATGTAACTTTGTGAATTTATTCTATCGAGCCAACTTTATCAAATCGTATTTCCATCGGGTGTATTTCACAGAGTAAAGCCTCAACAATATTTCAAAATTTTCGCAGATTTTAATTTTACTATTTACTACTTCAAAAAGTAATTCTAAGATCGTGTTATTTTAATTTTTTACTAACACCTAGCCTTAAGTAATGGCTTGGTGCGGTTACCACATTCAGCTAGTGTCAAGTAAGAGATTAGTTAATACGTTCTTTGCATAATAAAGTAGATGACATAAATGTTTAATGGTAAATGATATTCCTCCAAACACCTTGAGTTTCAGTTAAGATGTGGGGGCTTTACTGAGATCTCACACAGACTTCTTGAGAGAATTTTCGAAATTGGTGTTGCAATGTTTTGTTTTATTTGCCAAACTGCAGGCAAGACGCTTCACTTCGCGAGGCCTTCAGCAGCCATGTCAACGGTAATAGAAAGGACGCAACGAACGGATGATCCGGTCGCTGCGCTGGCCGCAAGACGCCCGCGGTCGTGGTCGGGGCCGTCAGAGTTCGACAAAGCCAAGCAAGTCATATCGGATACAGATACAGCACAGCCTCGCTTATGCAACGTTCGCCTCCTATGTATAATGTTGTACCGTACCTCACTCGTGCCGTGCTACCTACATTAAAGTTTCGTGAAGCTACACTAATCTTTGTAATCAGGATCACCACCTGAACCTATGGCGTTTTGTAAAGTTTAATGGTGATCACTTTTGTGCCATGTGCATTCCAGTGCTTAAGAGGGTTTACGCATTTCGGTTTCCCATACAAACTTTGAAATCAAAAATTTTAACAATTAGTAAGCCAATTTTGATGAAACTTTGCATGCTAAAGTAAAACGCAGGGATCTAAATAGTTTGTTTACTGAGTTATTGCGATTTTAAACTTTCTATAGTGGACTTAAAATCGCAATAACTCAGCAAAATAAACGTTTTTTAAAAATGTTTTCAACAAACTATTTTGATCCCTGTATATTACTTTAGCATGCAAAGTTTCATTAAATTGGCTTATTGGTTTTTAAAAATATCAACTTGGAAGTTTGTATGGAAAACCGAAATGAACCGATTCAAAGTTCTGATCTGTAACAATTTTGATACTCTAATTTCAATAGTATTTAGGTTACAGTTTATTTTTATAAGTACAATCGATCACATATCAAGAATAACAGATCGACGTTGACAGACAGAGCTTAATGCTTATTACACTTAATGTGCGGTCGGGTACCTATACAGTAAAACTGTCTCGAACTTCATCTTTTTACAAAAACGGACGCATTAAGAAAAGGTATACACCGAAACGAACGAAAACGGAGTTCAGCACTTGACTGCTGCAAATTGAAAATGGACTTTATACTGAGAGGACAAACGGTTCAACTTAAAGTACAATCACTCCAGCATTTAAAGCTAATGGCAGCAGTACATCAAGGCATCGTCTCGCCTCTGCTTTGGTACGGTTGGCGTCAAGAGTGTATGTACACTTTCGGCAGATATTGACTCTTATGTCTATAGGCATAAGCTCCACGAACTGTCAAATGTATGCATCTTTACAAGAAGCGAGGCGGTTACGCTCAACGGCAGGGTGACGCACGGCTAGATAATTCGAAAGTTCACTGTTGTTGTGCAGAGAAAAGTTGCCAAGTTATGACTTTACGCTACTTGGCTATACGTTAACTGGTGTCAAACGGTGATTAGGACGAGATCGTTAGGCGCACTCCAGTCTAATCTGAGCGACCAATGAGCATGACGCTAGCAAAAATGTTTATGACGGCTGACGCATGGGTCACCAAACTCACCACGCACCGAGAATTTAAAAGTAGCAACTCTACTTAGAAGTGGTTATTGTTAGCCGTTTCTGCCCAATGACAGTGGCTTAGTGGTGGCTAGATGAATGATTGGTCTCGCTGCGCTAGACTAGATACCTCCGTGTCGTACTTGAAAAATGTGGCAACAAATACTACGCCGAAATCGGCGTACCCGAGAGCCAGTCACACCACAGAATAAATAATAGTACTACGGTCACACTGATGGCTGTGTGTAAAGTGTACGTACGGAATTCTTATTAAATTTTGGACATAAATCAAAGTAAAATGCCAGTTTGCGTAATAAAACTGTGTAAAAATAATACTACAAAAAATAAGGACAGCATCCTTGCAAATTGTCATAGATGAGTTGCCGCATTTACGGAGCTGTGGTTTTTAGATAAGGCGGTATCCAGTCGAGCGCAGCGAGACCACAGAGGATTAAAATCTTCCATATACTTTCATGGTCCATTATCTATATAAATAAAAACAAATTGCCACGAATGTATGTTCACGCATCACTTCAGAACGGCTGCACCTATTTCGCTAATGCTTTTCTGCGGTTGCGATCGACTAGACTTAACATCCGCCAATTACCTATCTGGAACTTGTCTACCAATTTACTATTGAAAAAAACGCTAACGAATCAACCTCGAGCTGGTTGTATCTGCACCAGCGTTGCAAGGAAAAGCCAGTTAGCACAAGACGACGTCAGCAGTAAACAATTAGGAAGCAAGGAACTGCGGCGCGCCCCGCGACTGGCACGGCCCTCCTACCACGGCACGCTGCCACCATTACAAACGTTAAATGACGGCTAATACACCACCCCAGCGTTGATAAAAACCCATGTATAAATTGCAGTTTTTATTGCCATAGTTATGCATGCTACATCCGTGCGTGTGGGAAACGCTTATAAAAATAGGTAAATGAGCCTGTGTGCAGCGTGTCAATTCTGTAAACGTAAACGAGCTCATTTCGACCCACACGTTCCAATCAGGAGTAAAGTTACTTTGGGAGTAAAGTTACTCGCGTCCGTAGGTTTACCCTTGAGACCCTACACGTGACCCCTGGGTGGTGCTAAATGAGTGACACTGACTGAGTGGTAGAGCCACGCTGCGTTGCAGCACGCATTGGGCCGGCTCTCCCGGGGTAAATACCACCCTTTCACGAATATCCGGCGTGAAATAATGGCATTTGGTGTTGTTGTGTTTCGTCCGGCCAGTGAGGGTTTCGGAGGTACATCTCCCCCCCCCCCCCCCTCACAAGGTGATTACTCTCCATCAGGTGACCCGCCTGTTCGTTTGCCTCCTTCTTTTATAAAAAAAAATAACCCATGTGACGTTAGTGTAGAGTCGAATTTAGAGAAAGCGTCCGCTATTACAAAACTTCCTAAAGTGTCAGTGGATATTAATAAGTCTAATTAACATTATGGTCATTATTTTTATTTTAATAGTTACTAACAATGTGGAGTCGCTATTTGGTGAAAAGTGGGTTATGGTAGAAAACTGCTTTTTCTGTCCTATTTGTCTAGTCTCTGACTAACCCTTCGGGGATAACACTCGTGATTATAACATGTAGGTATATGTAGTTACTAACAGTTAGATCTAACTTCGGATAAAAACAAAATTATATTAATAACGACAACGTTAATCGACACCTTTCATGGCGGCCGTTATATGAACCAAATGAAGATGTCAATATTCGGTCTGCTTATCAGACTATAGAGATACATGAGAACCGCCTATAGATGTAAAGCCGGCTTAAAACGAAATCAACCGAACCGTTTAAAACGGTTTTTTTCGTTTAAAACTTAATCCACATTCATCAACTTTCAGATTTTGCAAACAACTGTCTTTGTATAGATTAAACAGCCACGGTGATGCTACACATCCCTGTCTAACACCCTTTTCGATGCTAAACCACACGACCCGTTTATCCTCACACAAGCCATGGAATCCTCGTAGAGAGATTACATTGCTCGAATGAGGTAGCCGCTTACTTCATCATGGAATTTGCTAGTACAAAATAGTCAAAACACACACTTTCGACCAAAAAAAAGAGAAGAAAAACTGATACCAGCTTGGCTATACGGCTGCGAGCTGTTAACTAAGTTTCTTTATAAAGCTTGTTATATTAAAAATAAAAAACCGTTTAAAACGGTATTTTTTGCGGTTTTAAACCGTTGATGATAGTTTTAAATGGTTTTAAACGGTTTTTTTCTTCGTTAATAGATACACTTTTGAGATCCCAATAGGGCGGCAGATAAGACTCTTGGAGCGTCGGCCTATGCTTTCCCGGCTAGAATTATTGACATGATCTAGTAGCGTCAATTAGCTTAACGACTCCCTGGACGCAACACGATCCTACATCCGGATAGTTAAGTAGGTACGCACACATTTATTTTGCACAGAGTACAAAATGGGTAAGTATCCATAATAATTAATAATAATAATAAATTTCACAACTATCACACAAATCATTCAGCCCCAAACTAAGCATAGCCCGAACTATGGCGACTGAACAACGGATAAACATACATAAATACTAATAAACATAAATGACTCGGTCACAAATGCTCGTGCTCACCACACAAACATTTGCCCCTACAGGGATTCGAACCCGGGACCGTGGGTTGCGTAGTCAGGTTCGCTGACCACTCGACCACCCCAGGCCGTCTAACAAATCTCCTACATCTTTTTAACACCCGACGCAAAAAGAGGGGTATTATAATTTTAAATTTGACGTGTCTGTGGCATCGTAGCTTCTAAACGAATAGACCGATTATGATACTTCACTTCTTTTTAAAGTGAAACGACGACGATCACAAATTGTGACGATGTGAACAATGCGGTCTCAAAGATTGTTCACTGGTTTAGTGTTGACAAATTATATTCAAGATTCGTATTGCCTAATGTGAAGGAGGTAAAAACCAGTGTGATTGTGTGAAAAACTAAAGATAGGAAAATGAATCCAGTGGACACCACTGTGTTTATAGGCATCACGTTGGATGCCAAGCTTCAGTGGGGCCCAAATATAGCGAAATTGTCGAGTAGACCTATAGCTCTGCTCTCATGCTCTGTCAGTTAACTGACGTTGATACAGCTAGATTAGTTTATTTCAGTTATTTTCATAGTGTAGTGTCGTATGGCAGCTTACTGTGGGGAAATGCTGCCGACATTCAAACTAATCTTTGTGCTTCAGAAGAGGGCTATTCGATCAATTTATAATCTAAAGACTGGAGATTCTCTCAGAAAGGATTTAAGAATATGAATATATTGACAGTTGCGTCACAATACATTTATGAGAATCTGTTGTATGTTCATAAAAATGTTGAAACATTTCATAAAAATATTTTTTTTATGATTCGAAACCACTTAATTTAAATAAATAACGTATGACTATGACTATACGGTTTTTTAGTGTTAGCCCTTCGTCACGACACTTAGCGGCACTGTGGCGGCACACT
Organism: Scoparia ambigualis; assembly: GCA_963921215.1. Taxonomy (NCBI): domain Eukaryota; kingdom Metazoa; phylum Arthropoda; class Insecta; order Lepidoptera; family Crambidae; genus Scoparia; species Scoparia ambigualis. The sequence goes on from OY992501.1 coordinate 4,658,999, forward strand.
ACTAAACGAAATGTACCTAAACATGTCGCTAGCTAGTTACACTTTTTGTGCAGACGTTTTGAGAGCGTTGGTTGTGCATCTTAGAGCGCTTTCACATTTAGGCGTTTTAGTCGCGCGACTGCAGCGCCTCTAAGTAGCGCTGCAGTAGCGCGACTGGGTATCCATACATATTTAAATAGCGCGGCTGCAGCGCGCTCCGAGCTTGTGGTGGCGGATACGCCGCGTACGATCAGTCGGCGTAATCGGCGTTTGATCAGCGTTGCGAGCTTATCTGTAGCAAGTTGTAAATTACCTACGTCATAATCTTAAGCATGTTTGATACCGAAATAATAAACGAAGAACAATGAAGAAATACCGTTGGAATCCATATTGGAAATGAGCTAGTCACCCCCACGTTCAACGCGCGTCTGCAGCGCGACTGTGAAGCGCGGCTGTCGCTAGCGACGGCGGCGCGACTGCTACAGCCCCTGTGATGTGAAGGGATTCGACGTGCAGCGCTGCAGCCGCGCAACTTAAACGCCTATATGTGAAAGCGTTACTTTTTATATGGTCGAAGGTTCCATGACTCACCCTTTGGCCGCAGCATCCTTGAGCAGGTAGAGTGTGTGCGTGGGCGCGTTCCGCAGCTTCTCCGCAGTGGTGATGACGTTGTTGAGCCCTTGCGCCGCGGCCGACTGGTCGCCGAGCGCGTCGATCACCTTGGACAGGCTCTCCTGCATAGACCTGCGGAATAGGAACAATATAAGATGACTGCTAGAAACCGCAACAAACTTTAAAGGCTGGTCTGTTGAAGTGTTTTAAACATGGCTAAAATGAGAAAAAAAGAATTTGTGTTTTTTAATTTTTAATTAAATAATTCATTTTGTGAATTTTAATTAGATAGTGTTTGAATATCTAATTTATTTTAAAGCAATAAAATAAGTAAAATAAAACTAAAACAATTGAAAATAACGATCATTTACAACGCGCGGGCAACGACCAGCCGGCCGTTGACCCGTCAACGTAGGTACTGACGCGGACGGGTCAACAGACGGCCGGTCATTGACCCGTCAACGTAGGTATTTTTAATTGTTTTCATATCATTTTTCTCATAATATTGCTGTTGAATATGATATGATATTAAAAAAAAACACGTATTCCTTTTTGTCATTTTTGTCATGTTTAAAACACTTGACCTGACCAGCCCTTGAAGTTTCTTGCGGTTCCTAGCAGTCACCTTATATACATAAATATAATACTAACGACTATCATCCCCAAAGGGTTAGTCAGAAACTAGGCAATAGGGAGTCCACTGCATGTTTCACTAAGTTACAACAGCAGATGTGCTCAGCGTGATAGGTGTTACGCCCAACACCGCTCTATGCTGTTGCATGTATGTGCAGTCTTTAGCCCTTAAGTCGCCTTTTACGGCACTCCAGGGATGAGAGAGGGTGCTAGTATTCTTTTGATGAGCCACTACGCGACGCGGCTCCGCGGAATAGGAACAATATTGGGATCTAAAAATTGCGAGTGAATAGATATCTTCTAGGTGCTGTTAGGGATTTAGGCATCAACTCGTCACACCAAGATTTTGTTCTAACCGGTCATACGGCCCAAATCAGTATTATTTGTTTCAACCTGTCACAAGTTGATTTATTTCTATTAGGACACATTGTAATTTTGTAGCTACTGGGCACACTGCAAATCTGTTCCTATTCGTCCTCCCGTCAAACAGTTCTAACTGGTCACAAGGAGGATACCTAAACAAATTTCACTACCCGCCAAACGTGTGGTACAACAAAATGTTGGTACAAACACCACATAATAAATCAAAAATGCTTATATTTTAATCTTAACAAACCATAAATATCCTCCTTGTGACCAGTTACAACTGTTTGACGGGATGACGAATAGGGACAGATTTGCAGTGTGACCAGTAGCTACAAAATTACAATGTGTCCTAATAAAAATAAATCAACTTGTGAAGTTGAAACAAATAATACTGTATTGGCAGTATGACCAGTTAGAACAAAATTTTGGTGTGATGAGTTGATGCCCAAATCCTGTTAGGCAAGCATGTTACACTGTAGGCTACTTCATCACTTACGATCAGGTGAGATAGTAGTCAAATGCCATTCATTATCATATAATTAAATACATACATAATAAAATACATATAATCACGACTATTATCCCCATATACCTAAAAATAATAATTATAATAACAACAATATTCACACCATTCATTTACCCGGAATGTAATGTATGTAAAAAATTACATGTGGATCGATGTGGATCATCAATCATATTTGAGTCCATTTTAGTCCGAAGTAAAAAGGTTGAGTGTTTGACAATAAATCTCATCAATACAGCAATAAGGTTTATTTATATTCGAATTTACTATCAAGCTGAAAAACGTATGTGCCTACTTAAAGAATAAAAAAAAAATTGTTTCACATAAATACTGTTAATTTTTTAGTTTAGTGAAAGAACAATAACATGTTTTTGTTTTGAATGTATGTTGTAAGTATATTTTGTCTTTTTTTTTATTTTTATTATTTGCAACGATTTTCTGGTAGGTATTTATTATGTTTCATTGTATTGTTGAGTAGGTCATGTAATTGATAATGTTCTGTGGAAGCACAATGGATTCATAGTCACTTTCAAAAGAAAGGATGTCCTTGAATTCCTCATCAACTTATTAAATGCACTATAATGTTCATATCTTCAATCACATAATCGTTTGTAATGGAATTAATGTTATTTATAAAATGAAATATTCAATAGTTATATAGATGTATGATGATGTTATCATATTTTGCTTCGTAATGGTACAGACGCCAGCACTTTAACGTTTCAGAAAATGTCAAATTTCTTTAATACATTTTGAACTTTGGTACAAGGGGCATAACAATTAATAGATTGGAGAAATGTCAGAATTTTGGAAAGATTGACCTGCTGGAGTGTGTATATTGCTTCATGGACCATGGTACAACGTAGAAAAACATTAACATGAATAGAATTACTACTTAGGCGAGTACAGTCTGCAGCATAAAATATAGGTACCTTAGAGAACTAAATAAAAAATCAATAATAAAAATAAAAAATACTACAATACTTATTTTTAAGACCCATCTACAGTTCAAGGAGAGGAGTTAAATAATTTTGTAATAAATATTGTCAATAATTTAGAGAATTTGACCATTTTAGTCAAAAGAGATTGAAAATAATAATTATTAAATAAATTTAATAATTCTGCACTTCCTCATATCAAAGTAAAGCAAGAAAAAAGCTATGGTATGATAATAAGAAGTGTACCTGACCCGGAATGTCAAAAAGGTTTGAGTGTGGTTTGAGTTCATGACGTGTATTTTTTTGAATGTTTTGCAATTTGTAATTATTTTGTAACAAAATTTGCATTAAATTAACCTTTAAGTGTATAAATGTAATTTATATTTTGTATATTTTATAAGCAAAACAACTTCTTAGCATAAACCGCAAACGCACAATCACAAAGTGGCTCAAGACACTAAAAAGAAACCAAAGACTTTATTATCCCAAAGGTGTAATTACTACAATAATCGGACCCGTCTCTCTCTAGGGCTTTGTTAGAATATCCATGCGCTATTTAATAACACACGTACACCACGCATCCACACACTAACACATCTCTCACTCAGGGACTTGTTACATCATATCTTTAGTTGATTTATAACAGTTTAGGGGTTAAAGTTACTTGCGTAGGTTTACCCTTAAGACCCTACACGTGAACCCTGGGTGGTTCTAAATGAGTGACACTGACTGAGCGGAGGCCCCCTGCCCCCCCCCCCCTCACAATTCCTATTCCTTCCTTAACCCTATTCCTTTCTTGAAAGATCGGCAACGCATCTGCGACTCCTCTGGTTTGCCAAACCAAGCATGGCCTGGCGAAGGAATTTGCTGGGAAATTAAACATTTCACATTATTCTAATGAAAAACGATTATAAGTATTTATGAAAGTTTGTTCGAAAATATTTATAAATAATTATGGCCAACTTTCCCATACAAGAAAAATCAGTGTGCGCCATCAGCCCAGTTATTAGCAACCGGCGCGTCGTCGTCGCGCTCCTACTGTTTGTTGATTTGAGTTTGCAAATCAACAAATAAATAAATAATATGCAAGGCTTCAAAAATACTGAACCAGTTGTACTTCGGTATTTTTTTCATACCGAACATGCTGTTGAAATACCGGACAGTTCGGTAAAAAACCGAAAACCTGGCAAGCCTGATCCTGAGCCACGTCATGCCAGATGGTCTTGGAATTAATAAGGCATAATGGTGACAGAAAATTAAGTCCTCCTACAATTTGGTAGGTAAACAGCAGACCTGATTCCACGTATTATTCCACATTTAAGGCCTTCACAGACAGCACCTATAATGTAAAGATTATAGCACGATACATCTCACTACATCTTTACATAGAAATCGTCAGGAGACCACACATGACAGTTATAATGTATATTATAGCTGCCTTGTTAAATCCCGAGATGTAATGTACATTAATATACATTATAGCTGCCGTGTGTGAAGGCCTTTAGGGACAGACCGACCATACAGACCTACTGCTGTGAGGCTATTGCGATTATAAAAATTACTTCATACAAGTAGATATTTTAAATGTTGCTGTTGGCTTTTTTTTCCTAAAAAATGTTACCCGTATGCCCTATTTTAGGAAGTACTATGATGATTATGTAGTATGTATTTGTAGTTTCAATGTTTGTTTCATTCAATACTCTAATTTTATTCTGCAAAGCAATATTTTCCAATTACTTACCTACATCTCTATTACTGATTGAATCCCAACAAGATTGTTTAATAAAAAGAAGCAGTTGCTAAACTTACTAGATCACGAATACCCTTGAATTTAAGTTGTTAATACATACATCCCACATCATATATTTCCATGAATGGCATTGAAGACTCGAAGGCGTGTCGTAGTGACGCCATTGCCTCTCGAAACTTTAAGTAAAGAAGCTGTATCTTCAATGAAAATTCGTTGATAGTCAGCAGAAGAGATAATGGGAAAGATAGTATGTACCTACCTTACACTTCGCACGTCGCCCCGAAAGCCCGGGGGCACCAAAGTGTAGTTAACTTTGGTGATATTCTCCCTCAGTAATTCGTTCACGGGTACTATCCACTCCATGATTTCCTTTTCACTTGTTTTTTTCGCACCGTTAGAAGTAATACAATTCGATAAATAGGTATGTAGTAAAAATATTTTTTTTTGGTTCTTCGCTAAAAATGATTTTGTAGGTAGGAAGGAAGGTAAGTAGATCCTGTCTGTCCCAGTGTCCCTCACTTCACTTCATTAATCTCTTCTCAGTTTTCTCAGCTAAATGGCATGCGCAACTTTAAACGTCAGCACAGACAGACGTTAAATTATGTTTATGTTTTCTGTGGCACAGACTAAAAAGTGAACAAGTAAGGAGAACCGGCACTTTCCGTAAAAAAAATGCTTATTTTGTATACAATAGAATTTGGTCATAAAGTAAAGCTAATATTATTTGCTACCTCAACCAAGTTTTGTCTTATTTTTGTCGAATCGCGGATAAGAGTTATTTAATTATTAGTATTTATTATTATGGAAACACAAAACACTATACCTAGCGGAATAGAGAAACAAAGGGCTGAGGGAGCGGGATGTCGTTAGCAACAACACTGTGGGATAAAAAGAGATACGTGATGCGACGTAACAGAACCGTTTTTGGCTTTTGTTTGACAGTAGACATGCGCAAAACAGTACTCCATGGAGTACTGCCATATGTCATGACATTTCGTACCGCGTAATATGGCATTACAGCATTACCCAGTACGCTAAACATGACCTACCTGAGAGAGATGCCCTATAATGCTTAGATTGCCTAGAATGCCTACATAGCCTGCTATCACCTATGTCATTATGTGTTATTGTACTGAATGTTCAGGTGTAATGTGATAGAAATAGATAGTTTTATGACCTTTTATTATTGTATAAAACAATGATTTGTTTTTAATAAAAATTAATTAGGTACTTAGTTTTATTCACAGACATATGTGGTTTTATTACATTTATCTACAAAATGTATTAATTTGTTTTTTGTCTTTTTGTTTTTTTTTAATTTTTTTGTAATAAATTTATATTTTTAATTATTACTTTTTAAACAATAATTGGGACATTTTTTTTGTTTTAAGAATAGGACTATTTTATTTAACAAGGCAATATGTTTTAGTCTTAGAATAATAACGTATAGAAAGATAGCCTTTACACAAGCGCTCTGTCAAAAGTGAAGAACTAAACCGATTCACACTTTCGTGACGATTACTTGCTTGCGCTCGGCGACACGCACACGTACGCTTGTAACTCCGTAGTGTACATTGAAAACTCGGCGTTTGGAGCCATATCTAGCTCCAAAAAAAGTGCTTCAAAATGGGCGCGCGGACTTACCTTCTATATGTTATTATTCTAAGGTTTTAGTATTAAACTTTTAACTAAAAAGACGTGGGAACTATCAAAAACACGGACTATGAACTCAAATTGACGAAAGAAAGCGCGCGAATGTTATGATATATTTACGACCTACGGGGGGCGGTGTCAAAGAAATGTAAGCCATAAACAGAACGCATAGCGTTCATGGCAGTGCCGGCCGGCACCGAGCGAGCGGGCTGAAGTCATAATGACATGTATAGTGTCATGTGTCATGCTAAATTTTGCCGGGTAATACGTACGGTTACAGTACGCGGTCGTGTTATATTACGCGTAATGCATTACTCGCAGTACTTACACATCTCTATTTGACAGTTGGCCACACTTATCAGCACACTGAGAATTTGGATTTTGTGATTTTTTCTGATTTTACGTGAAATCGTGAATATTTTTGATAAATAGTGCTTTAGAAACATGGTGACTTTTTCAGTGATTGATTGTTGTACAACACAGCGAAATAATCCCATAAAATGTACATTTCACAGGTAAATTATTACAAACCGACATCTTCTTACCTAGGATTTATTTAGGCCAATGCGCTTCGAATTTTAACCAGGAAATGTGATAATTCTCTTCTATAAACATTTATTTATGTAAGAAGCAAAGATAGAATATACATAATGCAGAATTTACGAATAATTTGTGTAAATAATTATTTTTTTGTTTTACACTAGGGCTGTATCAAGTTATCGATATTTCGTGTCCACTGTCTATCACGTAAACGGATATGTATTATTGGTATAAAAGTACCTATATGACGTTTAGATATGAATTACCTGGGAATGTAATCACATTTAGGATACTTAGCCGATCCATAGGTATCAGTTTTTGACTGTTAGAATAGGTAATAACATTAGTAGGTAATTTATGTATCTTTTAGATTTCCTACTAACTTTGATACTAGAAATACATGGCTTAGGCTAATTGGTCGTCCAAACTGGATTCTCAAGAAAAGTTCATGTTTTAAAAAGTTCCAGTTCATGTAAGCATTTTGAAGAAAAATATTTACAGACGCGAGGAGCGAAACGAATTTTGATGAAATCTGCAAATCCAACTAAGTTAGTTTCGGTAAGCTTAAATAAAATTATACTATTCTTCTGCTGATGTTTCTTTAGATAGTAATGTCTACTTAGCACCATGTACCTACATTCAACCCCTCCGTCGCTGAATAGCATAAAAGCAAAACACGATGTTTGCAAAATATCGTATTAGCAAAACACCATATTCGCAAAAAATCATAATCTCAAATCACCACATTCCTACAATATCATATTCTTGAAACATCATATTAGCAGGATACTACATTTTTAGTACAATTAATGTCATAATATTTAAGTAAATACTTTTCAAGAAATAAAACAATCCGATAGCATGTAATAACCGTTTATTGTTATCAAAGTCAAAATAATTCTTGTAATTAACAATTTCTTTGCTATTTTCTTACTTTTTTTTAATTTATCGAGCCTATTCCTTTCTTAAAGACCGGCAACGCGTCTGCGATTCCTCTGGTTTTGCGGCCATGAGCGGCGGTGATTACTTTCCATCAAGTGACCCACTTGCTCGTTTACCTCCTTATTTAATAAAAAAAATGGACAAGGTCTGTGTGAAAGGAAAACTTTGGAAATTCCTCACGGGGCACGGGGTCGACGCGGACGAAGCCGAAGTCGCGGGCGGGTCGCTAGTTATTAACCGGTTCACTGTCCCGCAGACAACATAATATGGTCTATAACAATTGATTAGGCTATTGAATCTAGGTTTCAGTTTCTTAAAGCCTCTCATCAGCGTGACCTTTGCTTCAGTAGCAACCTTACTCTCCAAATTCCTGCTCATCATACTGGCTTCCTCTCCAGCTCTTTCACTTTAACCGCTATCCGTCTCTGGAATGCTCTGCCATTGCATAGCCGTCGTGCACAGAGCAAAGTAGTGTTTAAAAGACTAGTGCATGAGCAGTTTTTTAAGTGAAGAAGATTAAATAAATAATAAAATGTAAAAGAAAAACACTATTTTTATCTTATTTGTACTTTTTGTTAAGAAAATATTGTTAGCCCCTTGAGGATCGTAAAACCAGACACACCGCCGGCGGTCTTGTGATCCTTGACCTATTTTACGAAAAGGATGATAATCGAAAATGTTAGTTTGCTAATAATATATGATGTTTCTAGAATATGATATTGTAATAATGTGGTGAATTAAGATTATGATTTATTGCCAATATGGTGTTTTGCTAATATGATATTTTGCGAACATCATGTTTTGCTTTTATGCTATGCAGTGACGGAGGGATCCCATCCCATTTTAGTTCTATTAATAATACTACTGTTAGTAATTAATATTGTCGATATCGATATTAATGTGAAAAGCGACATGAAGTTCATCACTGAACGCATTTTTAAACAATTTGACATACACAAATGCCATCCTATTTTGGTTTCGTTTGACAGCTCATGTTTGTTGCTCTATTCCGCTAGGTATAGTAACTTTATGGTCTAAACATGGCGGCTTAGTGTTGTATACTTATCGACTTCGTCAATTATCTGTTGATAAAAGCATCGATGAAGCTTATTGATTTCGTACTAAAGTCTACTTTGACATTACCTTAGTCATAGTGGGTTTTAAATGTTTTAATCTTAGATTAAAACAAAAGTTTTTAAGTTTTTAATATTTTATCTAAGTATTAGTCGAAATAACATGGTGGAAAGAAATGATGGGCCCTCACTACATTAAATCTTTTAGTAAGCTCAATTCACAGGAAACATTTCTTTATTTTTAACAAGAAATAAAACTACTTTCAATTTTTTTTTTAAATATTTTTTTAAACCATCCTCTCCTGAAGGGTAGGATGATCAAGCAAAATTTCAAACCGGCTAAACATAAAAAAGTAACTCGCCATTTATTGCACTAATCGATAGCATTATTTTTCAGGATAATGTTTCTATAATAAACATTTAGTCTTTGAAATAAAAGAAAGGTGAACGCTAACATTTATTTTATCTTCAATTGCATACAAAGTATACATGTAAACATGAAAGAAAATTTTAGGAAATCTTTGATTGCAGTTCTGTATCTTTTTAAAATAAAAGAATGTTTCCGATGAAAAAAATGATCTAGCTAAAGGATTTTAAGGCAGTTTCCCTACAGGGCCCGTAATTTTCTGCCATACTGTATATATAATTAACATATTATGGTACATAGGTACCCGTGCAATGGGGATATTGAGAAGGATATGGTTTGGGATAGGTACTGCAAAAAAAAATTCATACATCCTGTATTTGTTTATTTATATTAATTCGCTTTTCAATATTGTTTAAGGCATCTTTTAAATCTAGTCACTATGAAAAAAGGCCGGCCGGTGTACATAAGCCCCATAGCAACTGGGCAATGTAATTAAAACTGCATAACTAGTCACTTTTCCCGGTCCGTATGAATAATGACCACCCTATCACCCTATTTTATATTTTCCTTGCCAATGATCTCCCACCAAATTCTTTTTTTTATGTTTATTTTGTGGCAGTCTGGAAAAAAAATCTTATATTGAATCATCAATTAAATCAGCTTTGATTTTCTAAAATTTCCTATGTTTAGAAGGGGCTTTATCCATTGGTAATATAAAACAAGAAGTTTTACACAAAAAAATGGTCTAAAATACTAAAGTCTGTAACAAATCGATAAAGCGTGCGATACAACAAGAACATCACTATACATCATACAAATAGAATTTGCACAAAACTGAAATACTAACATTTTTAAAACAGTTAGACAGAATACTTTACTCAAAATAATATCAACTGTTTTTTTAACCACTTATCTAAAGAATTACAAGGCTACTAACAACAGTAAAGCACAGACAAATAGCTTACCGGTGAAATGTTAAATATGGCCGATTTCGGCTTAATGTTGAACTACATTATAGTATGCTACACTTATTAGGCATTATGCAGTATTGTTTTTTAACTTTATATTACCACAATCACAGCACAATCCTAGAAATTTATAAAACTTAAACTACGCTGCGCTTCTCGATTGTCTTAAATTTCTAACCTATCACGTGACCTACAGGAGTAGGGCAGCTAGTATTTCTGTTGTCTAACAAAAACTTTACGGCAGCTTATGCGGCGTCACTATTAGACCGCAAAACTTATGGTTCCCTAACCGATGGAGATACATTGTCGCTTGTGACACTCTATACACTTCCATAAAAAAATCGATTTATTTTCTAAGTGGACCTCTATGTCAAACGCAGACTATAAATAGATACGGTATATTGTTCTGAGCTCGGACCAAATATCACAATGGACAGTCTTTGGATTTTTAGCATGTCCGTCATTTGTTAGTGTGCAGCTTTCTATCTGTACATGTGTGCGTGACTAAGGATGTGACCAGTATATCGATATAATCACTTTAATGTGGTGTCTACCTAGTTCGTTATTATAATTGGGGGTTAAAGTTAGTCGCGTCCGTAGGTTTACCCTTGAGAACCTATACGTGACCCCTGGGTGGTGCTAAATGCGCGTGCAGCACGCATTGGGCCGGCTCGATGTTTTCTGTCACGGCTCCGGCGCTGCGGGACTCCGGCGGTCCCACACGAGCTTATCGTTGCAGATGGCTTTCGCTCACCACCGCAGCTTCAGCTTGCTGGGCGGCTTTGCCGGCCAGCCTTTTTTTTTTTTTATACTAAGCTCGGCTTATGACCCCACTCCACCTGATGTTAAGTGGAAATGAAGTCCAGGCGCGAGGACAACTGGTGCAGCGTAAGAGACGTAGCATCAGTCACCCTCACTCTGCCGGCCCACAAAGTGCTTCTTCACGCCTCGTTTGAAGGCCTCAGCCGCGGTGGCGAGCGTTAAACCCACCTGCTCCTCAGCTCGTGGGCCGCCTCGCCCCTCCGCGCCTACGCGGGATTAAATTCTGCCGTACTTAAGCTAAAAAAGGGTTAACCCTCGTTTGATCAATTTTGAGTTAATAATGCAAAGTTACAAAGCGCAAAATTCTTTACATTTTGATCTAGGTACCATACCTGTATCATTATTAGTTATAGAGATACAGCTTGTCGGTGAACAGTTAAGTGACACTATTTTTATGATTTACTTAATTAAAAATCAGCTAAGCCACAATACTAGTCTATAAGGGGGCTAAAGTATCATAACTTAACGAAGTCTAGATATTTTTGTATAAATTGCTTAGCTTTAATAGGGTTATTCATTTATGCTACACTTAAATTAAGTTAAGGGACTTTAACCCTGCTAAAGGCTAGTATAGTTTAAGCTAATGTTCGTACAAAACTAAACTATAAATAGGTTAACAACAAAAACTTAATTACAAATCAGTTAAGATCCTTTAACCCTTCTTTTGCCAAGTAAAATAAATTCATTTTATACACGTCATCCTTGGTTTAAAAAAGGTTAAGCCTCATTAATAGGCTAGAACACAGTTATCTGCAGTTGCATCTCGTGTGTGGACGCACACGGCAGTTGCAATAATTGTCAATATTTGACAATTATTGTATTGTGTATTGTTAAGTATATGTATATTTGTCAATATTTGACAATTATTGTCAAATCTAATTCCATTACAGTATATTGTTCTGTCTGTGATTTGGCCGGAGAGCCTACGAGCGGCGAATTTCGTTGCGCTCCAGCTAAAACACAATGTCTCGTAATATAGAAAGGTAAGTCATTTCTTGAATATAGGTTTTTATTATAGACATTATGATTTTACTTGTATAGCTTGACCACGACCGCTGTACCGCTGCTACCATACAAATTAGTAGGTATGTACTTGCTGCCACACAAGTTATATATACAGCTATGCGATTCTTTAAGCGACATATAGACGCTGTGCGCATGGGTGTGGTCATAGATGTTACAGCCGTCACATCTTTGCTGCGGTCACGGCTGTGGTTAAAGTTGAGGCTGTTTTATTGACAGAATACCAAATGTATACCTACAAGAAAGGTCAAAGAAGTGATTCCCTATCACGCCGCGCGCCGCTTACAGCCGTGCGGAGCTTGTGTCGAACTGCGTTGAAAACTATTTATAGGTACGTACATTTTCAACTACTTAGTAGCATCTTCAGGATGAAACAAAACACTAATTTATCTAAAACTAAATTCTCGCGGGTGGAGCAATGCACAAACATTAGTAACCTTCCTAAAAACTATTACCTACGTTTGTTCAAAAAGGTAATAAAATTGCATTTACAACTTAAATTATGAATGTTGATTGATTTTATTATAAATTTCATTTGAAATAAATAATTATGTTTTAGTTAACAAAAGCCATGGCAAAAGAAAACAACAAAATTCTAACATTTCGATTTTAAAAACATCTCAAAACCCAAGGAAAGCAATAATAGTATTGAAGAAGTCATACGTTGTTTGACAAGTTTTATTTATCTTTTTATTAATAACATGAATGGAGGATTTTCACAATAACTAAAATACCTACCTGTACCTATACTTAAATATGAAACGTTTTTTTTTCTTTTAGATGACTTGATGGAAGAACTTTTTAATTGGTCTTTGGAAAATACGTTTAAGAAAACCCTTCATGAGAATGTTAATGATGAATCGGAAGTTAATCTTGACTACAATAGCGACGATTCTGTTAAGGACAAAAATTATGAACCTAATGAAGACAACTATGATTCAAGCTGTAGTGAGATAAGCAATTTATCAGAACAAACAACAACATTCTAATCGTGTATATCAAGTGAAAAGATGCATATTTTCTACAGAAAAACTTCTGACACTTCTTGATAAAAAAATGGCAATTACCTGTGAAACGTCACATATCCTCACTATCTGAGAACGACGGTCCAGTAAATTTAGATAATGACTGAATTAGTAACATTAGAAGATCTTATAGGTCCTACAAAGGAATCATCTGACAGTGCTAATTACTTTCTACCTCCTACAAAGAAGCCATGTCTAGAGACTGTTGTAAGCGTCAATGTAATTGCAAAGGGTTATTCGAGCAGTGATTCTGATAACAAAGAAAGTTTTATCTTACCACAACAATAAAAATATTGCAAAACTATAGTTGTCCATAAACCAAATAACTGTGCCTAATATTTGATGCTTCACCCAAAAATGTTGTTGATTCGAGGGGAGTTGACAGCTTGATTGAATTAATGGTTTTATTTTTTCAATTTATCAATGATCTTTGCTTAACTATAACAGGGTTAACCACGAATAATATATACATAACTTTATTTTAGCTAAGTAATGTCTTGTAAATTCTTGCTATACTTTATAGAATATTTCCTTTTCTTAGTTACATAAAGGTTACAATACCTTAGCCATTATCTTATTTAGGATTGTGCTGCTGTTTTTATATAGAAAGCTTAGTTATAAACCAGTTAAGAAGCTTAGCTATCTTATAGCTAAGCATTTCTGAATAACTTTGAAGTAAATTATTGATTGTGACAGTTACCCGAAATTACTACGCTAAAAGTCAGTTACGGTATGGTTAACCCTGTTTTAGTGCCGTAATTATTTTAACTTTAGAAAAAAATACTTAGCTTAATTAAAAAAAAACATTTTTAGGCATTTTACTGTCAATATTTTAAAATGGGAATAATACCCTAAGGTAGTGTACAATATGACCTATTTTTGTGAAGAAGAACGTTTTCTCTATCTAATATAGTTTTTTAGAGACATCATTTCCCACGATTTTTGACGATATCTCAAAATCGACTACTTGGGGTTAACCCTTTTCTAGCTTAAGTACGGCAGAATTACACTCTAGCGTAGGGCAGACAAGTCTACGTGGAGTCGGTTTTGCCGCGATTCGTTTGTCACTGACTTTTTTAGCACAACCATAAAGTAAAAATAAACTTTTTAAGACAATATTTGAAATCAATTTAGGGTTAAAATGTTATTTTTATTTTTAAGCAAAAATTATATCAAATGAAGTTATGGAATATGATTATTCTACCAATATAGCTTTATAGAATAAGTTGTTAGAGAATATGAGTATTATATCAAATGAATAATATACGTACTGTTGTTAAAGGAAGTGTATTTAGAACAAGTAAAAATTATATCCAATGAACGTTATGTTCTTTGAAATTAGTTCATTTGTCATTATATAAAATGATACGCACCCCTTGGTGCTGTTGTGTTTCGTTCGGCCAGTGAGGGTTCCTGAGGCATTCCCACCCCTCACAATTCCTATTCCTTTCTAAAATCTACTCCTTCCTTAAAGGCCGGCAACGCATCTGCGATTCCTCTGGTGTAGCGGGTGTCTATGGGCGGCGGAGATTACACTCCATCAGGTGACCCGCCTGCTCGTTTGCCTCCTTCTATTTTTAAAAATAAATTGATAAAATGGCAACAACAATCTAAAATTTACAGTCTTTAAAACTTCAGAATCAATGCAACATCATAACTAAGTGCCCATTCGGAAGAAGGCCTATTTCCATTAGTAAAAACATTTACGGGCAACAGTGTAGTAGTAGTGACATCAACTAATCTTACCGATTGATAGTAAGATCGATAACCTTCAAAAATCGTCGGCTCTGCATCAGTATTAAGTTTTTTAACAATGAATTTGTTATTTCGTTCGCTTCAGTAGGGCCCCCATTTTCGCTGAAAGTACGACTCGCCCGTGATACCCTGAGGTTTAAGGCCACGAGGACGTATGAGGGCTCAAAAGACGCGGAATTCGAAGGGGATTAAAATTATGTAAAAATATTTTAGAAAAGTCTAAAACTATTTTTGGAAATTGAAAAAGCCGACTTTTTTGACCGATAAATCGTGTGTTTTTTCCAGAAAATTCCCGATATATCGAGAACGGGGCCGAGTTTAAAAAATTAAAAAAGGCACCTCAGTATTGAACTAAGGAAAATTATTACACTTTTTTTGATATTAGTGACGGTTGAGGCTGTAGAGGTGCCCTTAGCCGCGAGTTCGCGCGGCGCGAGGTGAGATATCACGCGGCGGGCGGCTCACGTGCGGCCACGAGGACGTATGAGAGCTCAAAAGACGCGGAATTCGTAGAGTTTTAAGATGATATAAAGGTAGAATGTTATACAAGGGGCTAAAATGACCCATTATATACGAGGCAGCTTTACTCCCGAGCTTTAGCGAGGGAGTAAATAAGAGTTTCAATGGGTTTTTAGCGCAGTCTTTATTCATGATTATTCTACTTAAGACTAAAAACTTTTTCGTTTTTGTAGGCTCATTGTCATGTGACAGACAAAAATTTTAAAAAATATACTTTTTCCCCTAGGGCAAGAAAAACTATTTTATCCTTGCTCTGAAACGCTACAATGACGGTCTTTTTGAGCAAGAGGAGTGAAAAAATATTTTGGAAAAGTTGGTTATGAAAAAATATTTTTTTTTGTTCTGAAAAAAAAAAATATCGAAAGAAAATTACATTCAATAATCTACAATAAGTAGGTACATTTTCAATGCTCTTACAAGTCGTGTAGAGCACGAGATCGTGGATTTTTATTAATAAACCATCAACAAAGCAGGATTTTTCAAAATGTTGGGATAGAGCCTTGAATATTTTGTAGGCTCCCAGTTATCACGTCTAACAGCTTTAACCCTTTCACGTCTTATTTCCGGGCATTTCGGGAACCTAAAAAAGAATAATAAAAAGAATATTAGTAATATCGATAAAACTTCGATACACAAATACGTACATAACTAATCATTATGCCAAAACAAAGCCTATAAATTACATTTAATTAAGGTTTAAAACCTGATTCTTATGAATAGTGTACGATTTAGTATGATTTAGAATTAGCAAAAATTAATGCCTTGCCGTTTTTATTATTAAAAAACTCATAGTAAGCATACATATTAATAGAAATCACTAACGTATGAAATGATAATTCCTGGTCATTCACACCTCCTTTTGTTGTTCTTGACGAACAATAAACAGCAGAACAAGACATTATGTCAATTGTATATTACACAAATAACACAAACACTAAGATTTCTTAATATTTCACTATTATTTCGCACAATCCAGCAATGTTTTGACCTAGTAGTCGGTCATGAAATGACACGTCTCACACCGACAGTGCGTCGTTGCCAAACGTACATTAACTATCTCTTTTACTCATATCACACTACAGTCATACAGACAGAGATACAAATACTTTACTTTGATACACGTATGTAAAAGCGGCAACGTCGTAAGACTCTGTCCATGTAATATTTGGTCCGAGGTTCTGAGACTACTACTGCCAAAATGAACGTCAGGATTGAGGAGCCTCAGAACAATAACTAAAGCATAGAAACCACGCTAAAACAGCAAGCAAAGACATATACTCATACTTCTTCTTCTTAAGAGTCATGCTAATGAGTTGGAAAGGGATGGAGAATGTTTGACTTGTCCTAATTTGTGTAGGTGGTCACCATTGAGATAGATACTATAGAGGTAACTTTGATGTGCAAAATTTTCACACATGCACAAAAAAAGAGGCCTATGTGTGCGTTACTAAAATGTTGCCAGTTCACAGTTGTCACTCCATAAATATGGGTAAATTTTATACAATGTTAAGAACAAATACCATGTCTCGACCTCTCGACATAACACCTCTCATTTTTGTGTCGGATGTAGAATGGTTAGGATAAAAGAAACGAAAACATAAAATCAACAACAATGTATTGTGGATGAAATATCTATCAATCTTTGAGAAATTTTATACAATATAAAATAAAATAACACGTCAAGCCAAATTATAATAGGTAACTCTTATTTATTAAACAATCCGTGGCCTAAATTGTTTCTTTCTAACATTAATTTCAACGTAAGTTTAACTTTTAATCGCTGTATTTAAATAAGGATCAATCTGAAAAAGTCAAGATTATTTAAGTGAAAAAGATGCATTGCTGCTTTGGTTCTAATGTTTCTTCAGTACTGCAACTACTGCACGATTAAACAACCTGTAACATAAATACTTCATCTTAATTTTGTGGAATTCCGAAAATTCATACTAAAATAAAGAAGAATTTTGCGAAATCAGGTCACTGATAAACCAATAGAGAAATTAAAAACAAACAAAAATTTTGATGTTATAGGAAAAATATATAAAATAATAAAAAAATGCAAATTTTGACACCAAAATCTCAAAAGCGACACACTTTATGATTTGTGATACTTACTTCTAGATTATTTTTATTGTCAGTATTCAAGTCCTCAATAGTATTCGTGTTATCAAGTTTTGATAAGTGGCTGCGATTTCGCTAAGATTTAATTTTTCTTTATTTTTATGTCTCCATTATTATTTTTTGAGTGTTTCGTCCTTTGGAAATCTAAAATAAATAGAAAATAAACGATAATTTACACTAGGCTGGCTTGATTCTCGTGAGGCCCCTAAAACCTTAAAACTAAATTTATTACTTTCTACCACGCTCAGTCTAACGCTCGAATAGATAGGAAAGGTAAAAAGTACAGATGGATACAATTTAAATAAATAATTTATTTTATGCTATTCGTTCCATACTAAAACCTAAGTATTTTTGGGGTAAATTTTGCTAAGTACCTGACAATACTGATTGCAGGTTATGTTGAAATAATTTTATGAAATTTCCGTATTAAACCAAAAGCACACATATTTAAGACTAGAATTAGAGATTTACAATCATTTATTAGCATTTTCAATAGAAACAAATCAAATATTGCATAGTACATTGCTAATAATCATCACGAAGCCAGATTAACAAAACTTACGTAAGAAACGATATTCCAGGCACTTGCTACTCACTTCTATTCTATTACTGCAATGTTTGACTGAACAACTTGTTGTTCAATTAAGCCCAACGGAATAATATGTACACCTATAATATTCACATAATCAACTAAAAAGCAAATAATTATTTGGTAGGTAAAATAATGACAGCGATTTGTTTGGGGCCAAGTGTCGCTGGATCCATGTAAAACGTTGCACAGTTTCACCGACACGGTCCTTTCATCCTATGTTTTGTCTTTCTTTTACTTAGGGTAAACATGACGTGCCGAAACGGAACAAAAGTAGTAATGGATTAAGGCAGAAAGAGATAGCAACTTATGCTCTCTCTATAGTTATAGATCTCAATGGTGGTCACTATACTCTGATTTTTAATGGACTAAAGTGACAGCTGCCGGCGCACTTTATTTTTTTTAATGTTGCCAACTGAAGCGCGAAGTGTTGTGACGCGAGTGATTTTACCGATTAAATTGAATTATTGAGTCGTAGACTTGGCTATAAATAAGTATTGAATATTATTAAAAAGTACAGGTAATTAGCACGTTTACGTGATATGTAGACGTTTTTAATGAATCCGCGAACAAAGAAAGAAACCACAGAATACCTGAGTGACGCGCACTAAGACCCTTGTTGATGACCAAGTGCAGTACACGTCATTTGTCCTCATTTCATCACGCGATTGGTTGTACGTATTTCTTGCGCTCTTATGATTGGTTGTTTTTTGTTTTGTTACATTTTTCCATGTACTTTGATTTTTATTAGATTACATACCAAACTGACTAAATTAATGATGTGAATTACTAACTGTAACCTTTTTGACAATTGAAGTATGGCGACTGTCTAAAACGCTATTTTATTAGATATACCAAACTGATATTTAGTAAGTTACTAACTGTAACCTTATTGACATTTGTAGTATAGTGACTGTCAAAAACACTAATGTAAACTACTTATAGCGATTATGGACCACAACTTATAGTACAATTCCAAATTGTATAGTTTGAATTTCTAACCAAGGGTGCGGTACAATGGGTAATATGCTAAATTACCTTTTTCCGAAAGTTTTTAAAATAAATGAGTAGATAAAAAGAAAAATAATAAAAGTCAAATTTCTTAATCACTATTTATTTCTGAATAATTACTGTTGCTTTCGCTGATGTCCGAATCTGTTACATTTACTATAAATCCATCTGTTACATCATCAATAAGGTGGTCGAGTTGCATCATTTTACTCTCTTCTTTTATGACATGATCGATACAGCTCGACCACCTTTGCGGTGTCACCAACTGTAACCCATCACTAAACAATTCTTTAATTTCGGCCAAAAATGTTTGTTATGTCTTGCGACATGTCCGTTTACCTGTGCCCAGACTAATTCGATTGGATTTAATTCGCAGTGGTAAGAGGGCAGTCTTAAGACGGAGACACCGTACTCGGCAGCAAACTCATCAACTACATTTTTTTGATTTTTTTTACTTTTTTAACGATTTCCAGTACTTCTGCAGCCCTTTTAAAATTTAAAAATAAATATAATTTGTAAGCATAGTTCTAAATATAGGTAGTTACCGATTGAATAAATAAAAAATACTAACCAATTTGCAATTGTAGGTGCTTCCTTATTATAAAAAAAAACTGTGTACTTTGCGCCGGATGGCAGAAACAGTGAACTCATCCAATTTGTCATTGATGACCAAATCGTTGCGGTGGGGTTGGTGAAACATTTTCCTTTCCTTGTCCTTTAGAACATTAAAAAAAGCTGACATTAAAAAACACTGATTCCCAAGATGTTTGCTGTTTTCTTAGCACAGTGGCGTTTATTAAGTTTTACACATAATTGCGTATCCAATTTCTTTCCTCTTCGTTGAATACGTATTTAAATACATTTTGCACCATTGTCTTCTCTGTGACACTCAGATGAGCGGGCTGTCTCCTTTTCCTAGGAGACATAACTGCACCCGAAGTACTCGGTTGAGCGTCTGTCATGTCGTTTTACAAAAAAACAACGTAACAAGGAAAGATATAACAAAAACTTAACAGCAATAACAACAAGAACAGGAGTTATGAGCGCAAGGAATATTCGTACAACCAATCGCGAGCGAAGAAGGGAGACGAACGAATGACGAGCGCGATTTTTGACTTTGACATATCTGTTAAAAACAAAATGGCGGATGCATTTTTTATATGGGGATTTATGGCTCTGGGTGGTTGTCCTTTTGTGCCAATATTTTAAAGTCCGAAAGTATTTTAAGTCACTGACGGTTTCAGAATTATTTTATAGAAAAACCAATTTATTATGAAAATCATTAAAAACGGTTTGGTCACTGCATCATTCGATTAATTTTCATTTACAAGTATTTTGGCACAAATTTTATCAAGTAAATCCGAATAAAACACAATTAAATTAATCAAGATTCTAAAAACTATTTTTCTGAAATTATTAATGAAGTTATAACTGGGTTTTATTTAAGTTTCCTAATTAAGTAGCTTCTATATCAAGATAACACAGTTCGAGTGTTTTGCACCAATAAGCGAAATTGAACCATTCGAGTAAGGTTACAACACTATTTTTTATTTGTCGTTAAGTGGTATCATTACTAATGTCACTTTAGGTCCATCTAATTAAAAATCAGAGTTTAGTTTATTCCACACTAGGGACGTCATTTCTCGGCATTTTATATCGACAAAAATAAAAATAAATGTTGAACATGTAAATAAATATGAAGGCGAAGGATAAGCGCGCCGTCAATTTATTTCATTATATTAATATAGTACGTTTCCAGGGCAGGCGAAAAAGCCGACAATGACCGAAGTATTATGTTAGCATCAAGAAGACAGAATTTGTATTGCTTTCCATGCACTATTGTCATTCTGTATATTTCGTTGCGTTTCACTACACGCACTACATTAGTCACAAAATGCACTTCCACGAGAAAATGATACAGAATGAAAGAAGTGTATGGAGAGCGATACAAATCCTGTCTTCCGACGCTAACATAATAATTCGGTCATTGTCAGCTTTTTCGCTTGCCTTGGAAACGATATAAACTAAATCAGACAAATTTTCAAAAAACTACGTTGTGGTGCACAAGAAAAACACCTACAATATTATATTGAATCACTGTAGGTACAGCTGCGTCAGATCGACCTACCCAAATCTGTTAAAATATCCCAATCGATAATGAACTCTAAGGCTACAACATTAGGTTGAGATTCGGTTGCAGGTATTTCACAGATTAGTAGGTTGCAGAGTAGGTAGGGTAGGGCGATAGATATGTATGACGCTATCTGTACAGCCAGCGTCACATGTAAATCCTTGTAAAATTACCGCAACCAAATTTCATATTAATATCAATCAAGTAGAGTTCAATATCGATTGGAATATTTTGACGCTCACAGGTCGATCAGTGGCCGTGTGTACACAACTTTTCGTTCTATTGTTAGGCCAAAAAATTGTTAACGGTAAAAGTGATTACTTTTGAATTCAACAAGTTTTGCGAGTTATTAACGAAAAGCAGTGTACAGCCAGTGTCACATCGGCCTACCCTTATCTGTCAAATTAACTAGATGGATATTGAACGTACATCTGAAAACTGTACAGGAAAATATAAATATGAAGGATTATTATGGAAATAAAAAACTTATAAATAAATATTTAAAGCATTTTTATTAAATCACTGCCTCTTAAATAAGAAGGTTTTGGTTCAAAAGCTTCATAATTTGTCACGAGGCGCACATTCCTGTAATCCCTGTTTGGTATTCGTATTGTCAAATATAACTTAGGTACGGCTTTTATCAATAGGATTCTGTGATTGTCATCGAAACTTTGTTCTAGAGAATGATTAACAAGATTGCTCAAAATGCTTGTTGGTACAAATGTGTCGCAGATATTGTTTATGATTGATTGATCGTAAAATGTTTAGAACATATATGACTGCGTTTATTCCATATCCAATTGAGTCTTCTTACACGCCGGCCGTAGCCATTCTATAATTATATCATCATTTTTGGAAACCTGTAACCAAAATGCAGAATTTTTAAAATTAGTGAAAATGCAGATAAATGGTTGTAGTAGTAATCAAGAAGACCATTCAATTATGTATATTTTTTAAATTATCAATAGGTAGCTACTTTTAAAGTTATAAATTATTAATATCATGTTAAAAGTAAAACAAGGGTAAAACTTTTGAATCGAGTCGCCTGAATCGGGGGTGGGGTGGGGGTAGAGAAGGTAGGGGGAGGGGGAGGAGTACTCCCTCACTTACCCCCCCTGCCGCCAACAAGTAGTTTTTAAGTTATGTTAATTTTTGTATTTTGAGGTTATGTATCGTAGTAAAAAATTTGAATCGTGTCGCCATAATTGGCGGGGGAAGGGAAGGGGAGGAATAAGGAGTGCCCCCCCCCCACTTCCCCCTCCTGCCGCAGACAAGTAATTTTTAAGTTATGTAATTTTTTTTGTTATGGAAATTAACAAAAATGTCGTTTCTGGCGCTTCGCCAGCCGCTCCCGCGGCACGCTCGCTTCGCTCGCTCGGCTCGCGCGTTTTTGGTCAACATACTAACCTAACCTAACCTAATTAACTCTTGAGACTTTTTTCATGGCGGGGGGGCTTCGCCCCCCTCGCCCCCCTCGCGAGGGGGCTGCGCCCCTCTGTCCCCCCGCTTCGGTTCTATTACTTTGGTACTGTATAACCTAAAAACGTGTAATTTTTCGTGATTATAGCCGATTTTGACAAAACTTTCAAGTGGTTTTTTATATTTTAACGCAACGGCGGCAGCTAAAATGTTAATAAACCTTTATTTAAGAACCCCTTAGACCCCCCCCCCCCACAATGTTAGTTTCTTCAAATTCAGGCGACTCAATTCAAAAGACAACCCAAAACAAGTTGTAAATGAGGCGTCACATATATCATAATTTAAAGATAGATGTGTAAACCACTTACACAAAATACTGATTTATCGATAAAGAAATGCACGTCACTAGGCGAAAAAACATAACTTTCAACATTTGAACAAAATTTCATTGATAAATGACTTATATCAGCACAGAACTGGACATGATGACTATTTAAACAAACTATTAGTGTGTTTTATTAGATTCATGCCATTAATTATGTTTGGGTAAAACGAAAACAGTCTGAGCTTACTGTGGAGCTTACCGATAAAAGGTTATTGTTTTCTTTTCTTATTTTGTGGGATTTACAGCCCTGAATCACACAAGACATTTTGTCACACGTAACCAATGACGTTTTATAAATAGACTAGTCATACGTGAACGAATTGCATTTAAATAATGGCGAAATTGTTTCTTTGACGTAATACACGTCGAAAAGGAAAGAAAATAAATACAATCATGTCAAGCCTATTGTTAAAAAGAGATAAAAACTATTAAGGTAGTCGACCAATTGGCAACAGCGCATTCCCCATTTCACGGCTTTCTCGGCCGCCATTGTTTTCTCTCTTTCACTCTTACAGAAAACATAGTACACGCTTCTCGCTCACGCATATCGTATTGGCAACAGCGCAAATGTCATAACTAAATGAAAATTTTCTATTTTAAAGTCATATTTACAATACTTACAAATGAAATTAAACACTTTTCTTGTCTCTTACTGTTGCAGTATAGCTTTTGCAATTTCTGTATACACAGGGAGGCATTTTATCTAACAAACAACATAAAAAACTTTAAAAAGGTACAAACGTAATGAAGTGACACTGACTGACGTGTGAATAGCATTGTTAGTGATATTTATGCGTTACGTGCAATGATATTTTATGTTTAGATACGTTGCCTGGCCTCCGTAGTGGCAAGGACAAATCAAGGTAATTGCCTGGACTTCACTCAGTCACACATGGCTAGTTTATAAGTTTCTTCGAATATATAATAGAATACATTGCAAATAATTAATTTTATCTGAGAGGAGCTACAACTTAGCGTGAAAATAATCCGTCATTATAATGTAACCAAGTTAGGTTGCCACTTATTTATACAGCAACAAAAAGAAAATAACGACACATTTAATCTGATGGTGTTTTATATACATCCAATTACATCCGTTTGACATTCACCTTGTGACAACCTAGAAAAAATAGAAACGAATGTGGATTAGAGGTTTCATTCACTCTCGTTACAGAATTAAATTAAGTCATATGAGTAAGATAGCTGTTGTCTAGCTCGTCTTTTAGCGTGGTTTCTATGCTTTAGTTATTATTCTGAGGCCAAAGCGGTCCGAGCGAACGAGACACTGTGTCAGGTAGATATGGGTAGGTCCGGTCGGATACGAATCCGCGGACCTGCATCACACGCGTGACTGATGGGTGTAAATCCAACGGCCAGGTGGATACCGATCACCGGAGCGGAAATAAATCACGGACGGATAGCGGATCGGAGGGGATGGTGCGGTGCGGTGGGCGGCGGGCGGACCGGGGTCACGCGGTGATATTGAGTATATGAGACCTAATAACTGTTGTCTCGGTGTATCGGGTCCAGAGCAGTGCCAGACCGTAATTACTTGGTTACTGTTTGGCACTGCAGCTGTCTATAGGCGGACGTGGCGCTTGCCATCAGATGCGCGATCTGCTCGTCCCGTTACATAATTACATAAAAAATAATAAAAAATTTAAGCGATCAAAGACTCAAAAGAATTCTCCTTATAAAAATTACATAGTTGCTATTAAGTTTTGTCAATTATATTGAATTCCACTCATAAGAGTGAAGTTGTTGTACAGACAACTATACATCAACCTCCTACCTAATTTGTTAAAATTCCTCAATTGATATTGAACTCTATGTCTGGGAGATTAAATTGAAAATAGGTGATGTAATTTAACATTTGGTAGGAGGATACTCTGTGTGTGGCCATGTATAAAGTTGTTATCTATACCTAGTCCTAGTCCTAAACAATCTGCATTAATGCCGATTCGAGGGGATCACGATCGACGATTAGTCAACCGGACCCATGTGGGTCCGAGGGACACGGAACCTGGATGCATGTCAAAAGAGCTGGATGTACATCCGGATACAACTCCTAAATAACAGCTGACCATAGAATAATAACTAAAGCATAGAAGGAGTCCAAATGAGACTCGTATAGTTGTCCTATTTTTCAAATGGGCCATAAAAATTGAAAGAAAAGAGACAAAATAAGTTGCCAAAAAATAAAAAAAACCGGTTACCATTTATAATACAAAATTCAAAAGCGACAGATACAAATGTAATTCGAATGGTGACCAAACGGAGTGCCCACTTAATTGTCGTAGCATTCCTTCTATGCTTTAGTTATTATTCTGACCAGCGGACCTACCCATCTCTAGTGACAACTGACAAATGATTATTTGATGAACAAACAAAAGTCAGTCTGCTAGGTAAGGATGTTCGATCCGATTCGATACTTGTATGCAACGATGCAATGCAATGAAGTTATATAAATAAGATATAAACGTTATCTTATTACAAAACGAGATTTAAATATAGTACTGGACTTAGTTCTAGACTTAAGTCAGGTACCAACGTAAACGTTATTACAAGATCAAGTTTTTCTCTTAGTCGCGGACTATCTATGGTTCTAAGATAAACTGACGTGACCCCACAGACATATAATAAGAAGTATATGTCTGTGCGTGACCCCTAGTTTATCTGCAGACCTCAGAATTATAACTTTATTATTCTTAACTGCAGACCTCAGAGGGCCTAGTCAATGGGCGATTTTCTGACAGCCCAAATTAAAAAATATAAATTAGTTCAAAAACACACGTTATATGGCGTTTTATGTAAGCCGAGCCGTACACAAATGGTGTACTTTTGTTTGTCAACCAAAAAATTTTAAAAATAATATTTTAATTTTAGGACCTATTTCTATTTTACATAATTTCGTTCACAGTTTGACATTTGCACAATATTGAGATTTTCCAAAGATATTTAAATAGTAATAGTGCGGCTATTGTACACTATTTCATACAAAACTTTGAGCTGGTGCTCAAGTTACGCCATCTAACGTTGAAAGGCACAACCTTTTATTAAGAATATTATGAAGTATACTAAGAACAATTAGAATAAGTTATACCTACCCCACGGTAGGTGTCGCTCTACGGTAGAGATGTTCCGTTATGAAATTCGACAAATCGATAATTTTGATGAAGATTAACCAAAATCAGCATAAACAATATATGTATAACATATGAACAAGCAAGTTACAATTAGGGAACAAAATGAAAATTCCGGTACTTCAAATACTATTTATATAGTAATAAAGTGTTAACTTATTAAACATTCAACAACTAATTATAAAACAATGTGAAATAACATAAGTACCTAGCTAGTACCTACGAACAGCATACTGACAACATTCATTTTTGAAGTAAACCCACCCTCGCGATCACTTATAAATTATAAAAAGAAATTAGCACTTATCATGAGTAAGGATTATTATACACTCCCGTATACCAAAATCGAGTCTACTTCAAAACGTATCTAACATGGTTGTGTGATTGGATTTAGGAATTAATTCATGGGAATGATAAGGTAAATGGCTGACTTCAACAGATTAACACGAGTTGATCCATATAGTGTTTCATTTATATATATTTAATTACATTTATTTTTCATAAAATACCTAAGTAAACATAGATATTATTAAGTCCACATTGTGTTAATGGAAACTCGCAATCGCAAGTATCAAATCATTTTTGACGATCTTAATCTGTTATTTCGAATGAATTGAATGAAATATCATTCCATAGATTTGTTTGATGCATTATCATTAAATACCAATGTCATAACGAATGTGTGTATATGTTTAATTTCGACATTTTATTTTTTTATATATCCATTCAATGTCTTTTAAGTTTAACTTAAGTAGTAATATTCTGATTAAATGATCATCGCACGATATTGTTACACTGAATAATAGTCCCCCAGCGTAATGATCATTGAATCAGAATATTACTACTTATATAAAACTTGAACTTACGATATAAAAATATTATCTATTTATAACATTAATCAATAAATAAATAAATCGACATCCCTCGAACACCACTAAATTATCTACACACATCAAAAGTGTCTAGGGATCAAGCATTTTTATGCGGATTTCTTGAGATTGAGATGTGGCTTTGTAATAAATTTATGATTTTATAAATTTATATGGATCCTTTTTGGTGCATTTCATAATTTGAAACAGGAACTTTCAATCAATTTCTAGTAAAAGATGAAAATCAGCTGTCAATATTTTCCCTATAAAAACATACAACGCATTGAAGACATTATAAGTGCTACTGTTTCCCTACTACTGATTAAAACCAACGTTATTATGGAGCGGCAACGTCATTTAAGCAGGGAAGAAATGCTCAGAGCCGTGGGAATGATAGAAGCTGGTTCCCGGCAACGTACTGTGGCTTTAGCTCTGAATACAAGTCAGAGTGTTATCAGTCGACTTTGGACACGTTACCGAAGCACTGGTACCGTGGCTGAGCGCCATGGAGGACGGTATCGCTGCACCACACGGAGACAAGACCGATACATTCAAATCACAACTCGAAGAGCTCCAACAATAACCGCCATGATGTTACCCGTGAGGCTTCATCACTCTTCAGGGAACTTAATTAGCGACCAAACAGTCAGAAACCGCTTGCATGAAGTGAACCTTCATTCCCGAAGACCGCTAAGGGTACCACCTATAGCAATGCACAATCGTAGGATTCGATATCAATAGGCTCTTGAACACAGAAATTGGGCAGAAGAACAATGGCGTTTCGTGTGCTTTTCTGATGAGTCTCGTTTTGGTATGAAACCGGATACAAGACGTATACGACACTGGAGAACCCCTGGACGCCAACAGCGATTAAAATCCTGCCAGGAAGTCCATCCTTATAGTGGTGGAACCATCATGGTATGGGCGGGTATTTGGATCGGCGGAAGAACTGAGTTGATTTGGATCAGAGGCAACCTCAACGCTCAAATTTATGCTGAGACGATTGTATCAGACGTCATCGTTCCTCTACAAGTGCAAATCGGTCCCTTATTTCAGTTAATGCATGATAATGCACGACCGCACACCGCAAGAGTTGTAAGACAGACTCTCGCCTCAGCTAACATCAATGTCATGCCCTGGCCTGCTCAGTCGCCAGACTTGAACCCGATTGAGCATGCATGGGATATGCTACAGAGAAAAGCTCTGCCGAATATGGAGGGTATCCAGTCGCAAGAAGACCTTTTTTTGTTGTTGCAACGAACATGGGCGGCCATTCCACAGCGTGATTTGGATGAACTCATTTTGAGTATGCCAAACCGATGTTCTTGTGTTGTTAGTGTTCGCGGTAGAAACACGGATTATTAATTGTTTAAGTTACCCAATAAAATTTTAAAGAAAACTGTTATTTCAGTCTTTTTTCGAACTTTAATGTTAGTGGTTCAAATGTCAAAAATCCCTTTATTAGGAAAATGGCAAATTTCTTTATTAATGCAAAGGTGACTTGGTTTATCGTTACTGTAGACAAACGAAAACACTTTATTTGATGAATCCTTAAAGAAAATTTTAATTAATATCAATCAGGAGAAAAGTTATTGCAAAAATATATGTTGATCCCTAGACACTTTTGATGTGTGTACTTCCGCTTCGACAAGTGTGGTGATATCCTAAAAGTACTTTTGCTTTTCACCACTAGAGGTCAGCATAGGGTAAATGTTCTAGAATTATTTATTAAAAATTAATATTACAGTTTGATTTTTGGGTAAATATTCAAAATACTTACGAGAATAAGCTGTAATCACATTCAGCCGTTTTTCCATATCGGAATCACGGACCTGAAAAAAAGACGGACGGAATGTCACACTATAAAGATGTGAAGCGTGCAAGGTCCTACAATTTCGTTTGTTGTACATGGCACTACACTCACACAAATACAGCAGGTCCGACAACCCGCCACCATTTTACCCCGCGTGACAGCGACAGTGACACGTCTTTTTGTATCGACGAAAATTTGAAAAAAATGCCGTCTTGTGTGGTGAAATCATCAAAGAACTACATGAGTTAACTTAAAAAATCACAAGGAATCACCTACCACGCGTAAGTTTTGACGATTCGTGATATTTTTTTGTTATTTATGTTTTATTGAATGTGATGAAAAATGTAAACAAAAGTACAACAATGTGGCCACTTTTTTACGGGAAAATTACCCTTAAAGTGGGGAAAATTGAATTTGTTGCATGTGACTCGGTACGATCAGATTTCGTAACTTTTTAGGGTTCCGTATATATATCACAAAAGAAAATAATAGAACCTATATTATATTTTTTATGAAATAACTCTTGCATCCTTTTTAATAGGTTTTCTAGAAATAAAAATCGTAGAGATGACTGGGTCTTAACTATTTGAAACTGCAGAGGAGAAAACAATTGGAACCCATCATCTGCTAGTACCATGTGCAGTGCACATTTTGATGACGTAGATTTTGTAACTACGGCTAAGGGGCTACGGAGTTTGGTTCCGTATGCCGTTCCAAAAAGGGTTAATATTATTGTGTTTGTAATATTTGTTATTAATTTATTATTTCTTTGGCTGCTTCTTAATTATTTTATTACTTGCAGTTACTTTTGAACTCTCCAGAAACACAAATACAAAGCACTTCGTTACCTATACTGCAGGTAGTTATTGTTTTTTTGCACAAGGATTAATTTAATGTTTGATGCTATGTAACATTTAATTTTGTAAAACGCTTTTTAAGATGTCATCAAATGTCAGAGGAATAGCAAACAATCAACAGGCGACGTCATCATCACGCACGATATCGTCTTCGTTTGTGCTTTTTTAAAAATCTACGTAATAAAGTGGTAACAAACCTACTAATTTTAGTAGACTATAGAATAGTAGAATAATATGATATTAAGAATGTGAATGTTTGTATGTTTGTTTGTTTTTTTTTCATCTGCCAACAACCATTTGCTCTGTTTGTGTCAAGTGATGATTTCGTTGTTGGTATAGACCTAGACCTGATGACTTAATAAAATATCGATGCAGAAATATCAGATGCCAGTAAAGAATCCCTACAACAATATAGATTTGTCGAATACATCTTTACAGCAGGTATATGACCAAACACAGAGATACCTAAAATTATCAGTCGTTGTTGAATAATTTATGATAATGATGTTTTTTTCTTTAAGACAAACAACGGATCAGAAGCATGTGATTTAGATCAGCCTTGGTTATATGTATCAAGCGAAACAACTTCTTCACAACAAGTATGAACTTTTTTTATATAATGCTTTGTTTTTTGTTTTGGGTCTTTAAAATTTTGACATTATTTTTCTCTTTCAGCTATCACCGAAAATTGAAGCAGCACCACGACCAACATATTTTTTTCATTTATAGACGCTTAAAAAAAGAGTTGACAAAAGTTTGTATGGGAGTTAGTTATTATCCTTTTATGCCTAACATGATTACTATAGATTTAAATGATTTGAATAAAAATTTAACAGAACTACTATAATATAAGCTTTTGAAACTAAATTGTGTTAACGGAAATAAAGTACAAATTATTTTAGTTTTCTAAGTAATATATAAATTATATGTCAGTATTTCTCTTACAAACATATCTATTTAAATAAGTACACCCCGTTTTTTTATTATAATACATTATGTTTGTGATGGTAAGTTCTTTGCTATGATGGAGAAGGCAAAGTTGTGTATGATTTAGGCGATATCAAAATTCCCAATTTGCTCTAATGGCACTGATTATTTTATTATTATTCATTACTTAATATATAATCATCAAACATTATGTTAAGTAAATCATACATTTATTTATACGTACAAGTTACATGTGTTTTCTTTTCTATCACTGTGGTCTTAAATATGATGTTTCTTAAGTCATCAACATTAAGATTCTGAAGTGCAACCGTTTAAATTGCTGAAATATCGGGCTCACAACGAATAAAAACATGGTTTATGCAATGTCACGTTTTAATAAAATGTATATGATTACATAATGTTAACAATGTTTTAGTTTGCGAGATTGAAAAATTAGGGAAATTGATGGTTTATGATGGCAACCCTCAAATTCCGCACACACCATAAACGGGCGGCCATTAGCATGCTTCACTCATGATTAGACGAGGTTACGTCCGTCTTTTTTTCAGGTCCGTGATCGGAATTTGCATTATCACAATACTCAATTTGGCATATTTTCTATTGTTTACGTCAAATTTGTTCACGCACAAACACGACTGCACTAGAGTAGGGCGCAAAACATCAAACAAAAAAGTACTTGTGCATCAAAACTGAGAGACTTATTACCACTTGGTGATAAGTTGTGGATTAAAGTTTTGATTTCAATGTCCTGTCTGTTAGTATTAATGTCTTTGATATTTTCTGATACCCAGCAGCCATACTCGTGCTCTAAATGGACTCGCCTTTTATTAAGCGCCATCTATGAAGTCATTAGGAACCAATTTCTTTTTTTAATTGATCTCGGAAAATCGCCCATTGGCAAACAAATTAAACGCTACGAAATCATCGCTACGATAAACCGAATGTATGGGATTGACATAAGCAAAAGTTACCTACGACGTAAAATTTACACTAAAATAGACCTAATTGACAGTTTGACAAGCCAAGAATCGCTAATCTAGCGATCACTCAAACATTGAAGATAACAATTCACACAAAATGGCGATTGTTTGATCAGCTGATGAAGGAAAAGTTGTGTTGTGTTGAAAGTTGTGTTTAAAATGCTCTTTTTAGGGCTATTGTGGACTGCAATAATCAAGTGCTCAGGCGCTAAGGAAGAAATGTTTCCCTACGTTGCTTGGAGCAAATTAACGAAATCCCGAGTTTGTTGTACTTGTGAATAGTTCTCGGAGTTCTCGTTTACGAACTTTCAAATATCTAACTAACGTCTGCCGGGAATTGCGTGCTGATATAGTTGTTGCGATGTGAGTGACCAAATAAATGTGTGTCATGCAACATTTTCCGCAACGAAGAGCAAGTCGCTGCATAACAATTTGTAGGGTCTCTCAAACCATACAAACATTTCGGCCAAATAAATCCACCTAAGTACCTTTAATCATGACAAGAAATGTCAAGAATAAGACAACAGTAAGGGACTTTCTGTATAAATATTAAATGTAACCTATCCATAATGTCCATTTATCAATTTATAATTTAGATTGCCTATTTGTTTTACAGGTTCCAATGAAGATTTAATTTGCCAGATAGCTTAAGATAAGAGTATTAAACCAACGCTCTAAGTGTAGTAAGGTGTACCGTATGTATATTGACTATACCCTATAAATCTTATACAGACAAGCATCTTTCATAATAGGACAAGATATCAGTCCTTATGTTCAAACGGTAAGTTTTAATAAATAAATTATTACTTACATAATAAAGGTAAGTATTATGCCTATTATTATATTGGGAATTACCAGGAAATGTCAGTTTTGTTGAAATTGCTAGAATAAAGAGTATTGACATAAAGATAAAACCTTTTAATGTGGTTTTGCAGATTTGAGACGACGATTCAAAAATCTTAAATGTTACCTCATAATTTGGAGGATGGACTTCCTCAGAATGGTGAACAAACATGGTTATTTGGTAAAAACAATATCAAGTAATTTTGTATAATACATAGGTACTTACTTACTAACTTTTTAACTATGACAATTTTCTATAAGTAGGTAAGTATATTGTTTTAATTTCTTAGGAGACTCTGGATACCGTCAAAAAGCATGGTTAATGATAATAACAACAATATTTAATGCTGCATCAGGCTCACAAGAAAGGAGGGGTGTGTACCACATGTCATATCCAACAATGAAACTGCATTGAACATGGCTTTGGCATCGTTGAATTTAGTTATTTACATGATTTTTTTTTGTGGAGCTCTAATGTTGACAACGTTTTTATTCTACAAAGGAGCAGTCTGTGCCATAAATATATTTAATCCACAAAATAGTAATTTGGTTTATATGATGGGGAAAAATTAAGTATAAAGTTAATTTAGTTCTAAGTTTATTGTGCTTTATTTAAAAAGATTTACTTATGTACAAAAAAACCCGTACCTTCGTTGACAACATTTTTATTTTAAGAAAAGGAACAGTGTGCCATAAATATATTTAACCCATAAAATAGTGATTTGGTTTATATGATGGGGAAAAATTAAGTAGGTATAAAGTTAATTTAGTTCTAAGTTGATTGTACTTTATTAAAAGATTTACTTATGACCAAAAAAACCGTACCTTCGTTGACAACATTTTTATTTTAAGAAAAGGAACAGTGTGCCATAAATATATTTAACCCTTTAGGTACTAAAAAAACAGTGCCTTCTTATACACACAATTGGCATTTATTTTTATAGTTACATATACTTTTAATGTCAATAAGAGAAAGTGAAGCCTCATATTTAATAAAATTTCACTTTGAGAGAGTTAGGTAAGGAAATAAGAATATATTAAGAAATACAACATTAATGTTATTTTTTACTTGATATTTAATTTTACTTGCATTAGGTACCTATAGAAAATGTTTAAGTACCTACTTACATTAATTTCTACTAGTCATAACATTGAGCTATTGAAGTTGTACTTGATTCATTATCAACATACAAAGGTACCTTTTATGTATAAACTTGCATTATTACTATCCGATTATTAAATCTGGTGGGTTCTATTGTGTTTGTTATAATATTGTTTTTTCTTTAAATAGGTGGCTTAACATAAGGTGGCTTGTTATACATATAATACAAATTAAGTTCCATATCTAGCATACTCTGTAATAGTTTAGTTATTATCAATTTGGCGATTGTGAAGTAATCGATTGTAATTGTTGCTTGAGTTTGTAATGTTACTATGACATTTTTATTTGTGTGAATCTGTAAATGGTTTGCTGTTTCACATTTTCAGTGTTATACTTTTTATAGAACTGTCGATTCACCTGTGAATATAAAATAAATAAATGAATAAAAAAAATTAATTGTTTTTAAATTATTCTTGGTAAATACTAACCTACTAACTTTTTAATTATGACAATTTTCTATAAGTATGTACTTAAGTATATTGTTCTAATTTCTTAGGAGATTCTGGATACCTTCAAAAAGCATCATCATCATCATCAGCCTATAAACGTCCCACTGCTAGGCACAGGCCTCCCACGTGAACAATAGCACGTGGGGATATTGGGCCATAACCCACCACGCTGGTCCAGTGCGGGTTGGTGGGTTTTAACGACTGCCATCTTACGACAAAAACCGGGACCAATGGCTTAACGTGCCTTCCGAAGCACGGTGGAGCTCGAGACGCTTTTTATTTAGTTACCCATCCTTTAACTCGGTGTGAAAGTTGCGTAACTAACTGGCAAGATCACAAACCGGGGCGGCGCGGGCGGGGACTTTTTGCATTAGTTGAACCTATAGCATTACCTTTCAAGTAACAGCAAGTACATTGCTTCGCTAGTTTGCATATTTTAAAATTAGTTTTAAGTTAACTAGCAAAACTATGTACTTGGAATGTTTTTAATTTTATTTTATTTAGGACAATAATCAATTAGAAAAGTAATGTGATAGGTGTTTTAGTTAGACAATTAAACCCGAAAGCCTTAGCCGCTACGCCATAGAGTTACTTTAGGCGATGTACTCATACAAGATGCAAACGTTTTAATCACTACCTAGTGGGTACTCTCATCTAAGATAAAACTGTTTAAATGTTCGCGCGGTTTGTAACATTTAGTGTTATCACTTATTTCATTACAGACGGACGTCAAGTTGTTAATATTTGAGAAATTCTTGGCAGCAAGCGTTTGCTTGTGGTCTTCAGTCTTAATTTATTTATATTTTAAGCTGAAAAATAGGATTGGTCTCATATCAATGTCATAATAGGGTAGGTAAGACACTCGTCATCATAAGTACTTATTTACAAACGTGCTTGCCTGGCGAACTTTCGGCAAAAAAAGCGATTGTTTCATTTTTCAAATTGTCTCAAGGAGTCTACCCGAATTTCTTAGTAAAGTGACATTCAATTCACTAAAACTCAAAAGGATCGGTGTGGTTACTACCTATTTATTAATCTTACATAAGCGTTTGATTATCATCAAACAAAAAAATACTAAGGCAAGCCTGTATGTTCTATATCCCTTAGCTTATCGATATCGATGTAGCCTAGCGAATTTGATGAGCGATTTTGACGCTGTCACCGGTCGAGCGTTTGCCAGTTGACTAGGCCCTCAGAACAATAACTAACTGCGGACTAACTTCAGTAAGTACTAACCTCAAAAACTTTGTCACAAACGTCACTTTGATTTTAGGATATCGTTGTATTTACATTAATGGAAAATATAATTAATGACTTAATCGATTTTGAAGACTTAGATAATGATGAAACATCCCGACGACCTGTTCGGCGTCAGCAACGTATTATTCCCTTCGAATTAAGTGATAACGACTTCAAATATAAGTACCTACAGATTTACCAAACGATTTGGTCTTCTGCGTCGAGCGCAGCGAGACCAATCATTCATCTAAGGCTCTAAGCCTATAACGACTATAACTATGCATTCAACTCGTCATTTCGTTCGTAAGCCACAGTTCCACATTCGCGCGAGGTGCGTGCGCGATTGTGTGAACGCACGCTCGTCACTCGCCTCGCGTCGCGATGCGACTCGTCTCGCCGCTCATGACGCTCGCGTTCGGAGCGGTTTTTTGGACGCGAGTCAAAGGGCACGAGTGACGAGGCGAACTTAGTGTTTAAACATTCGCTCTCTCTTGCTCATTGTATTTTTATTGTTGATCACGCAACATATACCTAGGTACTGTATATTAAAAATGGATTAAAGTAACGACAGAGTTCTATTGTTTTGGGAACTTTACCAAGCTCAACCAGTTATTTGGTTTGGTTTCCAAAACATGATCGACACAAAAATAAGCAAAAAATTATTTATTAATAATCATTGACACGCGGATGCTGCTAAAACGTAGACGTCGTCCATTCATGCAAGTTGAAGTAGAAAAGAATACACGCGAATGTGTAAACAGTCACTCGTCTTAATTTATGGAAGGCGAATGTTTTGTCGAACATATTGTCGAATGGCGAAGCGAGTAGGGAGCACGCATAAGGAAGTAGTAGTAGACTTCTTGGCGGGAAAGTCAAGCGTCAATTATTGTCTTATTTTCTAATAAGACAAAATCGTGTTTTGTCGAATATTAATGTGAAATAATGGTGAATTATTAATCGTTAAGTTAGTGTTCGTGAACGTGCATGAGGGTTGGCAAATAAAACAAAACAGTGCAACATCACTTTTCAAATTCTCTCAAGAAGTACGTGTGAGATTCAGTTAAGTCCCACATTTTTACTGGAACTCAAGGGATTTGGGGGGAATATTATTTAGCTTACTATCATCACTCATTATCATCTTATAAGCATAATAAATGAACTCCATTATTTCGACTGAAGGACTAGTATCTTTGGTCACGAAACTAATAAACAAAAAAAAAAAAGATATTTTGTTGGGCGTTTCGCGTATGGCGAACGAATCGGAATCTCGGAATGCTTGGCGAAGGCGAACGTGGAAGTGGAAGTGGAATTTACTGGAACATAGAAAACATCAAAGCAAAGCAAAGCTTTTACAACTAAGAAATTGCTTATTTGCGTAACTTAAATCTGTACCGTGTATAAGTAGGTATTGATAATTACTAATAATGCATGTGAAGTTAACTCGTTAAACATGAATGTTAAATACGATGTTACCACGCCCAAATGAGCTAAATCGTTTTCGAAAATAAAGGCGCGGTCCGAAGCGTGTTGTGTTGACTGTATTTTTTTCTTCGACAGGTGAGATTTGTTGAAAATGTCGGCATCTGAAATTCAACCTTACTTTACAGGCAATGGTACATACAAAGCCATAAATCCTATAGTGTCGCGAGTTGGGGACTTTACTCCCTTCTACATTGCGATAGCGATTTGCTCCATTTTACTGGGATTCCTGTTAATTCTGAACATTGTGTGCTGCTGCTCGAAGTACTCTGACTATTGGCTCGACAGGCACACCGGTAAGTTTTAATTCAAAAATTATAAAGATAAAGTTTACACTATCATGGTAATTTCAGTTAGAATTTATAATAAATGGCATTATTACCATGTTTTTTTGTACACTTTATGTGATAATGGTATTATGCAACAACTGCCTAATTATCAGATATCTACTTATTAAATCAAAGACAACAACAAACAGTGAATCATTTGGTTATTAATATATTTAAATATTAATTTGTGGGTTTGTTGCACATTGTACAAACTGTAAACGAGATTTTAGTTGTTGAATTACCTACCTCTTGTCTGTCATGATGAAGAATCCTAGATTTTGCTAACAATTTTTCTATTGTGTCTGTGGTAATAAGCTCATACATTCATAGCCAATTCAAATGAGATTTCAAGTACTGTTGCTGCTCCAACCTTGCCTTGTACTTGACACTGAACTCCTCAATTTCCTCTTTTATAGTGGGAACTCACAGATATTCAGTCACTTCTGTGGTCCCAATGGACCATGGTTATACCACCTATGGTTTTCAAGCAGATATTTTGAAAGCATTGCAACATTTCAATATTGGAATTACTAGCTGATCCCATAAGCTGTATTCTGTAACTCCACATTGGTTTGATAATTGCCATAAGTATTATAATTTTGTTATTTAAGCTTAGTGATGTGTGCCTTCCTATCAACCAATTAATTTCTCTCGTATTTATGTTGGCTTGGTCCCTCTTTGCTTTTATATGTTTCTTCCAATCAGCTTACGGTCCAAATGTATTTCCAGGTATTTTACTTCTTCTTGATGTGGCAAGATAACGTCGCATAGGTTAACTGGTGGGCAATTACCAGTCCTGAGTGTGAATGTTAAGTGATTCGATTTTGATGCACTTACTTTAATCCTCCATTTTTCAAGCCAGCGTTGGATCTTGGAAAAATATATATAAAATAAACATGAGCCTAGTATAAAGAATTGCAACTATTAAGTAGAGCTTGTTGAGTGCATTAACCCTTTAATGGACACAGCATGTTCAAATTTTTCATTGGTGGCATTTTAAAACCTTGACAGTAACATTTAGATAGTCTCTTTTTTGTAGGATACTAACGAGGATAGCTTTAGGATAATGAATACTATGGAGAGTAAAAATCAACATTTTTGTTTTATACAGACACAGTTTCACAAAAGGGTATGGTGTTATGTGTACCTACTTTAAGAGTAATTTAATAATGAAGAACAACCTGAAATATTGAAACTGTTATATTTTGAAAATATTGTAACACATACAAAGTAATAAATAAATGATGTAAAAAAAAAAAAAGTAATTAAATAAGGGTCCCTCTCCAAATATCTTATAAGAGTGACACTTTCGAGTACTAGGTCATATTTATAGATAAAGATGTAATGTCATATATAACTCATGTTCAATCATTTACTTCAGGTAATCGCTGGATTGTATCCATCTGGTCGGCGACACCACACAAACAGCCTCCCCTAGACTTCACCGAGCTCGAGGGTCAGGACCGCATGGTGCAGTACGTGCACCACTATCACGGCGAGGAGTACCACGACATCCACAAACGAGAGTCAGAGGTGCCACCCTCCATATCCCACCAGCCACTGACATCATCACAGGAATATTTGGAGTTGCACAAACGTGAAAGTGACATTTAAAAATGGCTTTCTTACTAATGTATCCAGCTATAGCAGTGCTGTCTCTCTTCGTATTAATGGTTATCATTCTGATACTACGGTTCGGATCACGCTTGTGCAACCTCCGACATAACACACTGGCTGAACAAGACTTCTGGAATGATGATGAGGCTTATGAGCAAAAAGTGTCTTATGCATAGTACTTTGCTTTTATAATGTTGTACGCCTTTATTTAATTCACCATGAAAAAGTAGATAAAAGTTACAGACAAACTTATGACCAATTAAAGGTAATATTTTATTATATGATGATACTTCTGGTCTATGGTGAAACAAGATAAACAAAAAATTAAAAACATATTTTTACAATTTTATTACTGTACATTACAATGTCAGATAAATGAGTTTAATTTGAAATTTTAATAATAGGCCATACACTTCCGTCCATTGTCGATCTGATTAGTTGTAAAATGAATTAGGATTTAAGACTTTTCTTTTTTTAGTAAGTATAAGTAGTGTAGGTAATGTAATGCATTTATAAGACATTTTATAGTTGTAATAATATATATTAGAATCATTGAGAAAATTTGTGCCTTACTCAAACTTTATTATCAATGTTTGCTTTTATTTTGAATGTTGTTGTAAGTGGCACTGTCCATTGAGTACAAGTAAATTATCTCTAACCTTTTGTGACTTATCCCTTTATAAGGCAGTGGGATATACTCCCACCATATTTTGAACTTTATGCAATTGAGATGAGGTCGAAAAAAATCTTCATGAGCACACATATGTCATTAGATAGGTACGAGTATTTTTATGTACTGCAAAAACTACTATTGCTGTCTATTCTAAATTTATGTGTGAAATTTTTTATAGTAATGATGTTTTGTAGATGAGGTATTAACACGTTAAGCGCCAAGTGTATCATCTGGTATACACCGCTGTGCTTCTGTTCAAGGGATGATACACTTGGAGCTTAACGTGTTAAGAAATACCTCGGAGCACATTTTTCGGACCTGTGCTGCGATAACAGTGGGATACCTGGAATTTCAAGGGCCCTGCAAAAAACTTATAAGATGTGATTGTGGATAATACATATATAGCTTTTTCTCACACCAATTTGCAATGAGGCACCGTAGAAATTATGATATACTAGCGGCCCGCCCGCGAAGTCATCCGCGTGAACAGCCTGTATCCCGTGGCGAATTTCCTAAAATTCCATTTCACACAAACCTTGTCCTGACAAAAAAATTAGCCAAATAGGTGCAGCAGTTCCGAGGTGATGCGTACAAACATTTCGGCAATTGATTTTTATTAACCTTTTCACCGCCCAACTATCCTGCACGCGATGTCCCGCTGTACGCCAACGTATATATGTATAACAAATTCTATAGTACGAAAGCAAGGATGGCGGTAACGTCATATCGATAATAAAAAAAATTACGTGTAAATTTAAGTTTGTATCTAAATTTACAAATATAAATAAACACTGATACATTATAATGGTAGTTGGTTTTATTTTATGAACGATTTTAGTAAGAAAAATGAAAATCCATTATCAGAGACAAAAAGACATGCATATACTTGCTAGAGATATATTATAATAGGCACTTCACTATTCATTTCATAACGTCGTCCGTTGACTTCATATCAAGTCTTTGGCGCTCGTAGCACGATAAATTTCTTAAGGAAAAGGGTTGTCTATGCTTTTTTTACCTAATAGTTACTACGTGTAATAGGTATATAGGTCTTCTTTGGCAGTTGGCACTAAAATCCATTTCGGTTTAAATTCCATTTCGGTATCAACCCTAGCGTTTACACGTTCCGCTCAAGGTCACCGGCGCTCGAGCTCTCACGTACACGGAGTGTCACCGGTGTGGCTATAGTCCGGTCCAGTTAGCTCACAAACTAATCAGCCCTCCTAGCTAAAACTTACCTCTGATCATACAGCGACGGTCGATTTTTGAGCATTCGTAGGTAAATGCCGCACTCCGTAAAAAAATAGTTATTTTCAAAAAGAACATGTAAGTAGGTAATAGGTACCTACCAGTACTACATAAAATAATATGGTATTTAAAAACTCAAGCGTATCGAAACTGTTTAAATAAATTCGAGTGATATTCAGTGCAATATTGATTGAACTTAGTTGAGTAGGTATTGTGTTAGTTACTGTATTTATGAATTTGTGAACGAGATTGTATTGTAAGTGATTCGCGATTCGCAACTTAATTAATTATCTTCCTAAGTTTAATTAGCACATAACTATATCCACATATCAAGATAACTTGTGTTTTCTTTGCACTTTAATAATTAGCTAACAATAAAACAAGATAATATTTACTGATTAAAACTTACCTCATTATCGTCCTCTTCCGAAGTACTACTATTTTCCGTTTCGCAATCAAATTCTGAATCAGGTTCCACACCTTGTAAAATCCGTAACAACTCATTAGAACATTCACTGTCACTCATCATTTGCACTTTTCCCGAACCGGGCAAAAAACACGGCACACGTTTGTTTTGTTTGTAACGCCCAGCACTATGACACGATGACCTTGACACCTGTGCGCTTACGACGTCACGAGCTAACTTGAAATATAGTCGGTGGCGCAGGTAGCACTGACATCTTGCCATTACGTAGAGATGGGTGTTGCAATATCGAAAATCCTCAGTAAACTTAACTAATTTTAATAAAGTGATTTGATACGTACATTAATTTTAAAATGTATTATGTAATACGTTATTTCCTGACCGGGATTTATTTTAAATCATAGAATTTATGAACATTTGGATGGAATAAAACATAGTAAATATGGAGGATTGTAGTGAATGCAACTTTCGCGTCACATCACTGGCCTACTTGATATGAAGTCGTTGGCGTGCGGGACATCAAAATATTTGAGACGTTTTTGTTTTTATCCATTTTAAGACTCAAAAAAGCCTGTTTTGCCTAGGAAAATAAAAAATAGGGCTTCAGCTGTGTCCATCTTACAAAATTACAAAAGAAACAAATGTTTTATGTATCGTAAATGTATTTTATCAAAGTAGGTATAATGAAGAACTTCTATAGAAGTCCTGGCGTGGAGGGCACGAAAATCTCGAACTTCTATAGAAGTCGTTGGCGGTGAAAAGGTTAATATGGGCAAATAATTGCTAGCAAATGACATCTGAGTGGTCGATATTGGTTTCTAGATAAGCTTTCATATATTTTTGCAGATTGTCCTTTAAACATGCACAACATCCAAACAGCGACTGTTTGGTGAAAAGTGGACTATGGCAGAGGACTGCTTTTGCTGTCCTCATTGCATAGTCTCTGACTATTTCCGGGGGATAATAGTCGTGATTATATGTATGTATGTCCTTTAAAATGTATAGCTATGTATAAAATATAATAATATAGCTATGTATAAAAAGGGAAAGGTTTTGTAAACTT
This sequence comes from Scoparia ambigualis, assembly GCA_963921215.1. Classification (NCBI taxonomy): domain Eukaryota; kingdom Metazoa; phylum Arthropoda; class Insecta; order Lepidoptera; family Crambidae; genus Scoparia; species Scoparia ambigualis. The sequence continues at coordinate 4,701,279 of OY992501.1, forward strand.
TTTTTAATTAATATTTTTTTTATAATGTAGACTTAAATGCATGTTGTATTTACCGTATGATCTGTGTAAAAACAATGTAAACAAACGTTTGTGAATCTAATAAATAAAATAAAATAAAAAGTAATAAAGTAGTACTTATAAAAGATTACCCAACAAAATACAAATAATGTTGTCTTTAAGTTTAGGTTTATAAGAATTGGCACTGTAACTATAATTATGTTTTTATTGCAAACTAGCAGGCCGCCCGCGACTTCGGCCGCGTGGGCCCCGTGCCCCGTGACGATTTTACACAAATTTTCTTTTACACAAACGTCCTGACAATTACGAACACTACAAAATATAAAGAATCGGCCAAATCAGTCGAGCCGTTCTGAATTGATGCGCGTACAAACAAACATTTGGGCAATTGATTTTTATTTATATACTGAGATGCACAATTAGATTTATACTAAACATACAATTTCAGTTTATATTTAGTATAACCAAGGTTGGTTAGCATTACTTAAGTAAAATTTTGTACCTACTGATTTTAGTTTTAATTTATATTTCCGTCCAATAAAATATAATTTTTATTAAAAATTGAGATTTAATTTTTTTAACCTAAATAGAACCAACAGGTAGACACAATTATAACACGTTCAGTGCCACCGATTCGCCCGGAGAGTTCCACGTAAATCTTATTCCAGTGCCGACGACTCGCCTGGCGAGTTCAGTGTTTTACGCTGATATTTCCAAAATGCATCGGTATTGTCTGCTTAAAATTATAGTGTAGACTAAATATACGCTAAGCTCAAGCTTTACGTGGTGGGCCGGGTGTAGAGACCCTGTAGGAAAAAAACTGTTTTGCAATGCCTTTGAACTCGCCGATCCTCAAACTTAAGTCAACAAACGCATTCCTAATCGCGTGTAGATCTGACTAAGTAACGTACCTAATAAAAATGTTATTTCACTCAAAGCATTATATTATTGCATAGGTAGTTCTATTAACTATTTATAAATTGACGAACAAAATGTCTGATATGATAAATAAAAAAAAATAATATGAAACAGTCATTAAAATGTGTACCTACGCCTGGCGTACTCACCATGGAATTCTGTTATTTCAAGAATGCCAAAAAACTGTGCCCAAATAGTACCAAATAGTGCCCAAAGGAAATAAATAGTACCCTTATGGTTCAAAAGTTATAGACATAGTTTGGTGAGTACGCTAGGCGTAGGTTACGCCTAGCGTACTCACCTCAGTTTGGGAAATCTGTGTAAGCTACAACTTTAATTAGTATGTCAAAAAACTGTACCCAAATAGTACCAAATAGTGCCCAAAGGAAATAAATAGTACCTTTATAGTTTAAAAGTTATAGACATAGTGAGTACGCTAGGCGTAGGTTCTACGCCTAGCGTACTCACCTCGTTTCGCGAAAAAAGAACCAGCAATGGCTCTCATTTCTATCTCAATAAATAGTACCGGAAATTGTACCCTCTAAGAGTGTAATTGTTATTTGACTTTTACACTAGAAAGTCATTAAATTTGATAGCAAACTTCTACATACAAAAATTACATGTGGTACAGTCGAGCACAGTGAATGGTAAAATATTATTTTTATTACCAAAGGAACTAAGATTGGAATAACTATGGAGTTCATTAATAGACGACGACCTATAATAAAATAGGTACATATTTAATAACAGTAAACTAAGGGTGGCCAAAAAAGGGGGTCTTGATGTTGGTGTCTGTCTTTGGCACCGTAGCTCCTAAATATCCTTGATTTGGATGCGGATTTTTTTATATGAAGCCTGGTTTTTAGCGGTGATTCTTACTTCGACTATAAATCTAGTGATAACTGTTATAAATCACAAAACTTGGAGTCGAGGGTGAATGAGACCCACTCCAACTTATATCTATGTATCAAGCATTGCTTATTTATGATTTGTTGATCATGAATGACAGCCCGCCCGCAACTTTGTCCGCGTGAACCCCTTACCCCGTGACGAATTTCCAAAAATGTTCATTTTTATACAAACCTTGTCCCGACAATTACAAATACAACAAAAAAGAAATAGCCAAATTGGTGCAGCCGTTCTGAAGTGATGCGCGTACAAACATTTTGGCAATTGATTTTTATTAATATAGATACATACCTACATAAATAGCGACTGCACATGTGCTCAGCGTGACAGGTGGTGAGCCCATCGCCGTTCTAAGCTGTTGGATGTATGTGCAGTCTTTAGTCCGTTAGTCGCCTATTACGACACCCAAGGGAAGAGGGGGGGGTAATATTCTTTCACCGGTAAGTACGCGACACAGTTAAAAACTTTATACAGTCCAGAAAACTAAGAATATGATTTAATTTGTATTTCTGTAGGTAAGTATATATAATATATTCAAACTGAGTAGGTACCTACCAGTGGCGAAGCGTGAAATATTGAGAGAGGTAAGCCGGAGCAAAAAAATATGCTTACCTACTCCAAGCGCGGGCACGCAGTCTTGAGTCCTTACCGAAAATCTGTGATTGGCATCCTGGCTTCAGTCTTGTATAGGCAGATGTATCTTCAGTCCACTTTTACTATACGTGTAAGCACTGAGATATTGAAACAGTGTCTTGCAAGCATAATAGAAGTGGCTTTGATAAAAGCCGTTTGTGGTGAAATGATGATATGATGTAAATTAAACAAAACTTAATCGACTAAGTACTAATAATACTACTTATACTCTAAAGCTATTCGTCTATTCTTTCTTACAAAGTGCGCTAAGACATTATCATAAAAGCCGGGAAGAATCTAAAGCTATTAATGCCGACATCTTACAATTCTACCGATTACTTTGCAAATCTACTTACTCTAAATACGTAATTTCAACTTATTACAATATCTACTTACCGCAAATATCTAATTACAACGTACGTCTTCGTAACTACTTTCTACACACAACACAAATAAACAAAGTCCAACTACAATACTAATCATTATAATAGGTGAAACTAACTAATAAAATTCAAATACTAATAAAACACAGTCATGCATTCAATGATAAATTGCAATTACGTCAAATTATCTGTCAACAGAACACAAACCGAAAGCGATATTCCTCCGTCCCGCTCACGCGTACGCAAATTGTATAACTGTCTCTATCAAGTAACTCGGATAAAGACGGCTCACCGGCTGCTAATACGCGGGTGGGTTTATTGACCTTTATGTGACGTCATGACGTTTATTTTGTATGGAAGTTTAACTGCCTAAAAGCCGATCGCGCCTGCAGCTTATTTTAAAGCAATATGTTGTTAAAAAGCAAATTTTGTTTATTTAATGTCCATAGTGTAGGCAATTTGTAATGTTTCTTTCATACATTTACTTTTTTAATTACTGATTGTGCCATTTCTCAATTCAAGTAGAGAGTGGTTGTGTTCTAAACTTCTGAAGGGAAGCCGGTGGGAATCGAGTTGTATGGAACCTTCGTCACTGGTACCTACCTAGCTAATGAAAGATCAACTGCAAATCGACATGAACATAAAATGCTATTACAGATGAAATATACATAGGTACTTACTCATTTAAAGATCACTCTTATCACAATGAAACAAAATTCACAAAAGTTTTTTCATTAATTGTTTCACAAATTAACTATTCGCAAACCTTTGCGGTTGCGGTGGCAAGGCAAAGTAAACGACTAAAAAAATCGGTTCCAGAAAACTATGCGTTCCCACCGCGGCGTCAAGCAAATTGTTGTGAATTGCAATATTGATCTTTAGCACTTTCATAATACAGGTAAGTTTGTAAGTAACTAAAGTAAGAAGTGTGATAAGCGCCATCTATTGTAACTTGTTCATACTAAGATGCATCGCTGTCGCGCGTCGATAAGTTGCACTTTGATGATCAACAAAAGTAACAGATTGTTCTCGCACAATATTGAGCTTTCAATTTCAGACATAAGGCAAATAGTTCCTTATATAGAAGGCGCTTTTACTTTATGAAATCCGGCAAAAATACGATAGTCAATATTTTGGAAAACATGGATCTTATTTATAAGAAAAATAACTATAATCAATTAGATAGCTGATATTAAACTTCCTCGTTACGTATATACACCTATTAATTTCAACAAAGTAGTATGTAGTAGGTTCATAATACGAAATTTAATAATATTAAAATTATTATGAGTTCGCCTGTACCTCATGTCAATGTATGTAAAAGTTTGCTATCAAATTTAATGACTTTCTAGTGTAAAAGTCAGATAACAATTACACTCTTAGAGGGTACTATTTCCGGTACTATTTATTGAGATAGAAATGAGAGCCATTGCTGGTTCTGTTTTCGCGCAACGAGGTGAGTACGCTAGGCGTAGAACCTACGCCTAGCGTACTCACCAAACTATGTCTATAGCTTTTTAACTATAAAGGTACTTTTTATTTCTTTGGGCACTATTTGGTACTATTTGGGTACAGTTTTTTGACATACTAATTAAAGTTGTAGCTTGCTCAGATTTCCCAAACTGAGGTGAGTACGCTAGGCGTAACCTACGCCTAGCGTACTCACCAAACTGTCTATAACTTTTGAACCATAAGGGTACTAAGTATTTATTTCCTTTGGGCACTATTTGGTACTATTTGGGCACAGTTTTTTGGCATTCTTGAAATAACAGAATTCCATGGTGAGTACGCCAGGCGTAGGTACACATTAAAATACATACATTAAATATTTAAAGGTAAATAAATATAATTTGAAAAAAGACAGTGTAGAAAAAAATCTATCAGTGGGATTAGAACCAGCACCCCATATTTTGACGTATATTTATTTTTCAATAGGCACAAGGGTATTTAGGTAAATAATACACTTTAACATAATTATCTTATATACAATGATAATAATATCATTGCATATACATATGTTTGTCTTACTGGCATTGATTTACTTCTTCTTGGATCTACGTACTCTGGTAAGAGACAGTTGTTGAAGATTTTTGCATGTTACCGTGGTTGGCTGAATGGGATTAATTTAACAACATCTCCCCATGTACCCTATTCATAGCATTTTCATACGCAAATAATAATTTCATTTCATAGAATTTTATTAATTTTAGTTTCATTTTCAAATCCCAAAAATCGTCATCCCTTAATATTTTTGCTGTTTTAAGGCGACATTATGGCCCAGTTCACACGGCAAACAGACGGGTTACTCGCATAATGACCCATTTTGGTAGCCCAACGCACAATGACACATAGAGTCTTCTCAAAATGACATACGCGAATTGACACATATTCTCATACGCGAAATGACACACGGAAACGACTACGCAAAATGACATACGCGAATTGACACATATTCTCATACGCAAAATGATACACGGAAACGACTACGCAAAATGACATACGCGAATTGACACATATTCTCATACGCGAAATGACACACGGGAACGACTACGCAAAATGACATACGAGAATTGACACATATTCGCATACGCGAAATGACACACAGGAACGACTACGCGAAATGACATAGGTAGATTACTTTTAAAAAAAGAAGCTTTTATTTAAATGCGCTAAAAAGAAAAAATAAACTTTTACTATCAACTTATAACGTCTTTACACAATTTATATGATTTAAAAGGTTGTCGCGAGATTATGTAAGTACTCGTATTTAACCCTATTGAAAATTTTAATCAATCACATCCAGTTATTTAATTTACTTTATTATTTACACAAGTAAATCTCGCGACAACCTCTATATCATATAAATTGTGTAAGGACGTTATAAGTTATAGTAAAAGTTTTTTTAAGCATTTAAATAAAAGCTTGTTTTTTAAAAAATATTTTTTATTTTGAGTTTTTATTGATTTTAAATCACCAATGGAAGGATAAATAAAAATGTGTAAGGTATGTTTATTGGGCTTATAGCCCTCCGATCGACTTTGACCATTTCTAGGGGTTTATATATAATACTTATGTAAAAAAAATATTTGAAAAATCAATAATATACCCACCGGGAAAAAAAACGCAGAAAATTAAAAATTAGAAAATTATGCGAATGGAAAAATCGCTTGCAGTAAAATTCGATTTTCGGAAAGTCATCGCCACACTCCTTAAAAACTACGCATCTAATTTTCATTATTCTTTTGCACAGAAATTTGGACACAGGCTACCACTTTTTACGGTGGGAAATCGGACAGACATCAACATCTTATGCGAAGCCGCTTGACGGGAAACTAGTGTTAAATATTTAAATATATCTTGTGTGTCAATATGCGTGTAAGTCAGTATGCGTGTAAATCAAAATGCGGGAAAGTCAGTATGCGTGTAAGTGAAAATGTGTGTAAGTCAATTTGCGTGTAAGTCAAAACGTACGTAATTAGTCATTATGCGAGTATGTGCGTGTAAGTCAAAACGCGTGTATGTCAATATGCGTGTACGTAATTAGTCATTATGCTAGTATGTGCGTGTAAGTCAAAACGCGTGTATGTCAATATGCGTGTACGTAATTAGTCATTATGCTAGTATGTGCGTGTATGTCAATATGCGTGTACGTAATTAGTCATTATGCGAGTAACCCAAACAGACAGCATTCCTTTGTCTCTGAAACATTTAAATTAGGTGTGACATGATTAATGGTGGCTTTTAGAGTAGCACATTTTTTTAATAAACGGAGTGAAATATAGTAAGTATAGTAAGAATTTAGATGTAAAATTGGATATTGCAATGACAGTTTATAATGATAGAGAAAATAACATCTAATACATTTGAAAGCTTGTTATCATTGAGGTAATATCAATGCTTGTAATGCTTATTACATGATGTCAAGCTGACATTAAATTTGGTAATACCAATCGTGGTTGATGTTGACGGTTCCATCAACTTTCCAAAATAATATTTTTCTTTCAGACGCTACCACGGAAGAAATTGATCCGCGTAAAGGTCGTGCACAAACTTGTCGGGCTATATACTTTACTTTAAAATTTAACATCTTAAAAAACATTTAAGTAAATATCATTGAAACTATTAAGTATGTGTATTGTGTAAGTTGATGAGTAGTAATAAGTACACACGGCAGCAGACCAACCAACCCAAAACTGTAAAATTTTTCTAATCGATATTGACTCTTTCTTCTAAATTATAAAGATCAAAATGTATTAAAGAAAGATAGTTGTTGGGTAGGTTGACCTGCTGCCGTGTGTACAGTAATGAATGATTTACTAAATTAAAATTTAACGGTGTATACCTTAGATATTGAAACGTTGACAAAAACTATTACCTCAGGTGAGAATCGAACCTACACCCTAATTCATATTTTAAACTATAGGTACGCATACTTACACTGCCATCATCATCATTATTTATCAAAGAGATTTTATTTATAGAACATTCCAGGTTTGCCTCTTTACTTACTACTTGTCTGAAAACAGCAAACCAAAAATGTTTGTTTCACAAAGATGCCAAAACCTCGCACTTGCTATACCAATACCAAGGTTATATAATCATACAGTATTGACTTCATACAAACGGTCGAAAAGAGAGCCATACCTTTGCCCCTACGAGTTCGGTCTGCGTCGGTCGGTACGGTGGAGCGTGATATTTAGGTACAAAGCAATAAGTAATGTTGCATTAATAGATACAGATTATAAGGTGCTATTTTGTTTTTAAGCATAATGAAATACTTAATTATTTTTTTATAAATCACCGTTTTAATAATTACATTAAATGGTTAATGTTAAGCAACGGACAACCGTTCGACATCGAATGGGTGACCAAACAAAATTTTAATTTTGGGTGGCTCCGTGCTGTAATGGGGACGTTATTAGGCTGAGACAGTAGCCAAAGGTTAGAAAACTTCACTCCTTACAATATTTAACACCTACCTACCTACCTTCTCAACCAAAATGCACGGAACAGCTACCCTATCGGCTATAAAATATGGACATGGGCTTCAATTGACATTTGAAGCCCATAATATGCCTATATAAGGACAAAATATGGACTTCAAATGTCAAATGAAGCCCATTCCATAACCATATTTTTTAGCCAATAGACCCGCAGGTGACAACAGTATCTGCTCGTCAGTCAATCTTTCTTTATCTCAATTTTCCATAAACGTCCCCATTACGAAAGCTTTTTACCTACATACATAACTTAACTAAGTCACCAAATATCATTAACATAAATATAACGTACTAGCGGCCGCTCGCGGTTTCGCCCGCGTGGTTCCCGTTCCCGTGGAAATATCGGGATAAAAGTATCCTATGTGGAATTACAGGATATAAACTGTCTGTATGCCAAATTTCATCCAAATCCATTTAGTAGTTTTAACGTGAAAGAGTAACAAACATCTATCCATACTTACAAACTTTCGCGTTTATAATATTAGTAGGATCTTTTAGCTGTTGCTTTAGCCATCCCTACAGAACTTTTGTTCTTCCTTTTCTTAGCTACAAATATTTTGTTTTGTTACCCATTATGTCTGCAACATAATATTTTATCAATTAAAAAAAATGTTTATGCTCTCACCAATATCTAGCCCAAGATCAGTATTCTTATGAAACTCGTTAATATAGTAAGAAAACGGATAAATATACATAAACAGATAAAACACCCATACCAGAAATCAATTTCGAAAAACAGTCCTCTAAATTAACCCGACCGGGAATTGAACCCGGGACCTCGGAGATGGCGCGACGCCAGCCAGACCCGGCGCGCTAACCACTCGACTACGGAGGTCGTCCAATTTAAAAATGTTGCAATTCATCAAAAGTTAAAATAAATAATTTACTCACTAAAGTAGTTACTAAGATTTGCTAATCGCGCTATAAAATTGCACTATCTTCGAACGACAATGACGACAACCGTCGTCGGGCAGAGCGTTCCTATGAGGAAATTGTTGATCGCCCAGTCTAACTGGTGCACAATCTCCTTTCTTTAAGGAGAATGTGATGTGGACTGATTTGGCTGTGCTAACTCGGATACGCCATTTTTGTAACTGTAAACATTCCTGAATTTTGTTTAATCCTGTTTGTAGGGTCTTTGACGATTCTTCGGCATTTTTGCTAGACGCTAATAATGCTGTGTCGTCAGCAAAGGTGGCTACTGTTACCCCAGTCACTTGGGGAAGATCATGGGTGAACAAAGTAAAACAATGTATAAGTATATGTAGTTCTTATTTTAAAAAGAAAACCCCTGTGCCATACCCTATCAAACGCCTGCTGGATATCCAGGAAAGCTGCCTAGCAGTATTCTTTTTTCTCAAGTGATACCCTGATTGCCTGGTACACTCTATGAATTTGTTCTATGGTTGCGTGCTCGTGCCTGAAGCCAAATTGGTGATTCGGTATTATTGATCTTTCCGAGACCTCTATATTAGGAGTATTTTCAAGAGATTTTTTTCGAATAGCTTGGACACAGTAGGCAACAGGCTTATGGGTCTATATTATGAGGTAACTTCATGAGTTGGTTTTCCTGGTTTATGTACCATTATAATTAGCGAAACCTTCCATAGAGCTGGGAAGTATCCAGTCCTCAACATGCTGTTAAAGAGAAGGGTCAGGAATATAAAGACTTTTCGTGGTAATTCAGTAAGCACCTTTTTATCTATAAAGTCGAAGCCCGGAGCCTTGTTTTTTTCCAAATGGTTGGTGACAACAGTGTATATCTCTCGAGATGTTGGTTTGACTGGGTTATCAAATTGTAGGTCTTCATTCATAACCTCATCTCTGTGCGATAAATCGCATCCAGGGTTAGCCTCATTAGGAGTGAACACACCTGACAAATGACTTGCGAAAATGTTGGCTTTTTCGTCTGCTGTTCTAGCCCAGTTATTCACTGTTGTCCTTAGAGGGGGCTTAGGAATGATGGGCCTGTTTGTATTTTTGCAAGCTTTCCACAAGAAATAGTTTGTAGCTCTTGTTGCTGTAAGCGACTCGATCTAGGCTGTTACAGTTGCGTTAGAAGCTTCAGTGATCATTTTTTTTAAACTCTTTTATTGCCTTATTTAGAGCTGTTTTGTCTGCTGGGTGCTGGCTAGTGTGCCATTTTCTACGCAGCCTTCTCTTGTCCTTAATCTTCGCCCTGATGTCTTCAGGAACAACTCTATGTCTTGGCTGAAGATTATTTGTTTCAGGGGTGCAAGTCCAGCAGCTCTTCTGTACCGTAGTGGTGAAGTCTTTAGCAGCGTTCTCAATATCATTATTTGTTTTGAGAGCTATTTTCAGTTCCAAGCGTTCTTAAACCATTTCTCTAAATTACGCCCAGTCTGTTCTTTTGTTATAATACTGTAATACTGTAGAACTGACAGTCAATATAATGGGTATGTGGTCGGAGGAACCATCGAGACACGATTCTATTGAATAGTAGAGTCGTGATAGTCCTTTTGTGATAAAGAAATCGATGACGTCTGGAAGCCTATTAATATCGGCAGGTCAATAGGTAGTTTCCGCTGTTGAATACGTAGTAAGATTAAGTTTATACAAGCTCTTTTTGAGTTCTCTTCCGCGTGTTGTATTCAACCTCTGGACCCCCAGTGAACATATTTTGCATTCCAGTCCGCTCCGGCGATAAATCGCCTGCCTAGCGTTTCTAGGTACTGGTTGAATAGGCTTTCGCTTATTGTATGGCTAGGGGGGCAGTCAACTGCCGAAACGTTAGTATCTCCTTGCTTATCCTCTACTAATACAGTTGTTGCTTGAATATGGTTTGTCGCAAAACCCGGACACTCGTGATGCTTAATAGAAGAACTTATTATTATAGCAGAACCACCGTGAGCAGTTCCGTCTGGGTGATTAGTATTTTATGTACCTACTATAGTTCTGTATTTTAATTAAGCTATTATTTGTAAAGTGAGAATGTTGTACTGAAAAAGTAATAATGAGTAATTATTAAATTAACTGGGAATGGTATTTCGTCCACGGGATCATAGGGGACCTCGCGTCACTTCAATACCATAACACTTCCTGGATTTATCATGCATGTCGACGAGTTCATACACTAAGGGTGACAATTCAGGAAGTGTAATCTTATTGATGTGACGCAAGGTCCCCTATGATCACGTGGACGAAATACCATTCCCAGTTAATTTAATAATTACTCGTTATTACTTTTTCAGTACAAAATTCAATTACAATTTTGGAAAATACCCGCTTGTTTGTAAATTCTCTTGTTGAAATTGTCTAACGGTTTTGCAATTACAATTTTACTGAGTAAGTGAGCCTGGTTCAATTGTAGCTGTACTATTACAAACAAACTACTGCTGCCCTACCGCAGCCAAACTACCACTGCCCTTCCGCAGCCAAACTACCGCTGCCCTAACACAGCCTACCTACCCACCGGTTTCCTGCTGGTAACTACCTCTGCGGGTTCGGGTTTCCTGTCGGCGCGGCCTTCGTGCACGCGGCCTAGCTTTCGCCTCTGCACACCGTCCTTCAGAAAGATCACCGAAGCTAAGTCTTTTATTTAAGCCCTACTCAAGCGGGCAGAGTGAACGATCCGTGTACCCTCCCTGATTTTTGTAAATTCTTTGCTAAAAGAATAGGAAAAAACTTTGTTACCTATTCGTTGTTTCATTCCTATTCTGAAGCAGGGACTAAAGCGCTGCATATTACGGTAACGGCACCAATGATGGTCAGCTTAAGGACATGGTTGTCTTTGTTTGGTCATACATAACTTGCAAGGTTTTGAATCAATAGGTGATCAGATTTAAATATAAAGTGAAAAACCATTAGGGAATCGTTTTACATACTTTTAATTTGTATTCTTTGAACACTTTTTTAATAAAAAAATAAATAAGTACTTGAAAACTCAAAAAACACCAATGATGGTCATTCAAAATCCATTAATGGGCACCCAGTAATGGTCATGTTGTGAATACAAACATGAGTTAACTATAAAGAAATGTACTTACAGGATAAAATGTGCGACATTGTGGTAGGTAAGAATTATTATGTAGATATGTATGGATTTTGCCCCAGCCTGTGACCCAGCAGTGGGAATATCACAAAAGGCTGATGATGATTATGGATTTGGTAATCGTAATTGCCCTACGATGCAAGTCTTGGGATCAGCTTTTCTTCTAGGTAACCGCTAATTTTACTTATTATCACAAGCTTTTACTGTAAAACTATTGAATTGAGCAAAGGCAAATCTTAATCTAAGTTACTTTTTTATATAAGAAGGAGGCAAACGAGCAGGCGAGCTGCCTGATGGTGAGCGGTCACCGCCGCCCATGGACATCAGTAACACCAGAGGTGTTGCTTTTGCGTTGCCAACCTGAGAAAAACCTCTTTACACCCCTTTTGAAAGAGTCCATGACGTAGTTTAATGGGAAAACTTCTGATGGCAGCTCATTCCACAGTTTAATAGTGCGTGGAACAAAGCACTTCTGGAAGCGAACCGTTCGAGAGAACAGTGGCTTCAGGAAATGTGCGTGTGCTTTATTCCGATGGCGAGCGGTGCGATGGTGGAAGGAAGAAGTGGGCACCAAATCAAAGAGTACCTCAGAGCATTCTCCATTATACAGGCGGTAGAACACACACAATGAGCCGATGTCACGTCGCAAGACTAGGGGTTCTAACCGGTCTGTGAGTTTGGGATCGTTGACCAATCGAATGGCGTGTCGCTACAAAGATTCCAGAGGGTCAAGCTAGCATTTAGGAGCTCCGGACCAAAGATGAGAACATAGTACTCCATGTGAGGTCTAACTTGGGCTTTGTAAAAGCTGGTTGGACGTGAAGTACCGTCTCGCTTTCCTAAGAACTTCTAATTTCTTGGATGCTCTTCGCTTTGTCCTCGATACCTGCGGAACTGTAGGTACATCACTTGATATGTCAACACCAAGGATCCCAATGCTGCTTGAGATGTTAAGTAGAGTGCTCTGGAACTGTGGTGCTACGACAAATGGATCCCTTTTGGCGGCGAACACGCCAAACTGTATCTTGGAGTGGTTGAACTGAACTAAGCTCGATTCACCCCATTTTGAGACCCTTTCCAAGGAGTTCTCAACTTTGGACGCAAGTTTCAGTCGATTCTTCTGTGTAAAAGTCCGAGGCACATTAGGTCTTCCGATGTACAGGGCGTCTCCCGTACTGTCATCCGCATAGCAATGCATACTCTCAATGTTGGTCATATCAGAAATCGGTGTAACCAGATGATAGGTAACGCAAAACGTCGCCATATTCTCGATAACATCTCGTCTTCTTCTTCTGCCGACATTTGGAAGTTTCTTGGAACTCTAGGTATCGGCAAACCGCGACATTTAGACCTGCCTAACACAATAGGACTAAACGATCTAAATCTCCATTTTACTGCTTCATCAAAATTAGATCCGAGGTCTATTACACGCACCGTTGCTTCTATAGCTGGTCTAACGCGTCCCAACATAGTCCCGTTTCATTTTTCTCCAACCAGTGAGACAGAGATCAAAAAGATTATCCTATGCTGTGGGATGTGATAATATCAGTGGCCGTATGATAGTCACTATATTGGATCATCTTCTCCCTGCTATCACCCACATCATTACTTCCTCCTTCAATTCCGCAGTTTTTCCTACCCTATGGCGCAAAGCCTATGTCCGTCCTCTTCCCAAGGTTTCTAATCCAACGCTCCTTAATCATTTCCGACCGATTTCCATCCTTCCCTTTATGTCCAAGGTGCTCGAAGCCTGTGTCCATAAGCAATTCTCCCAGTTTGTCTATCACAATTTGCTCCTAGACCCTTTGCAATCTGGTTTCAGGCCAGGACACAGCACTGTTACTGCCCTCCTTAAAGTGACTGGCGATATTAGGGCAGGAATGGAGGACGGGAAAGTAACCAGTTTGGTTCTTATTGACTTCTCCAATGCTTTTAATACCGTCAGTCACGACATCCTTCTTTCTATACTGTCCCATCTTATGGTCTCTGGCGAAGTGGTGGAATGGTTTTCATCCTATCTTCGAGAACGTCAGCAGTCGGTCCAATCAGGGGAATCATCCTCGAACTGGTGTAATCTAAAAACTGGCGTTCCTCAAGGCGGCATTCTTTCTCCTCTTCTTTTCTCAATTTTTATAAATTTTATTACTCACAAACTTCAGTGTTCGTATCATCTTTATGCTGACGATCTGCAATTATATGCCCAGGCAAGTGTGGATCGGTTGAATGATGCCATTGATGCACTAAACAAAGACCTTAGCTACATTAAAACGTGGTCTGACAATTTTGGTGTTGTTGTCAACCCCGCTAAATGCCTAGTAGGTAGTCCCCGTATGATGCCCAGAGTAAATTTCAACAATCTCCATTCAATACTCTTTGACGGCACTCCAATACCTGTTTCTGAAAATGTAAAAGATCTAGGTTTGTGTATCGACTCCAGGTTGAATTGGCAGGCTCAGGTAACTAATGTTTGTACGAAAGTAACTGGAGTGCTTCGTTACCTTTACCGCCTTAAAAACTTTTTGCCTGTCAACGTTAAGGCAATGCTTGTACAGACCTTAATTTTTCCTATTATCAACTATGGTGATGTGTGCTGCCTCGACCTGAATGCAGATCTACTCAACAAGCTCGACCGTCTCTTGAATAACTGCATTCGATTCGTCTTTAACCTTCGGAAGTATGATCATGTGTCCGCATGCCGATCACAGCTTAAATGGTTGCCCATTCGGCTGCGTAGAAGTATGCGGGCCTTGACCACTCTTTTCTCTGTATTATGCTCTCCTAATTCTCCTTCTTATCTTTCTTCGAACTTTCAATATTTATGTTCAAGTCACGACAAAAATCTCCGTTCTTCTTTTAATCGCTTGCTCATCTGTCCCTCTCACCACTCTGACATAATTCACTCTTCCTTCTTTATTAAACCAATCCTTCTCTGGAATTCTCTCCCTCTGAATATCAGAATGTCCACCAGTCGGTATGCGTTTAAAACGAAGTTGCGCAGCTTTCTTACAGAACAAGATGATGCTCCACATTAGCAATCGTCTAATAATTATGTGATACTGATGTTTATTTATTATACAGCGTGTATCAAGCGGGGCCAGCCTTAATCCAGGGTTTCAAATTAACACTAGTATCGACCCTTTCTTTATATACCCTAGTAAGATAAGCTCAATTTAATTTGTTTTTGCATTTACAAACAAAGTTAATCTGTCGTTAATTTATAATCAGAACAAGCTAAAGCCATCACTAGCAGGGTCATGAACTCTGTATGATATACTGCCTACAGTGCAACTCCTGTTTATAAAACTGCGTGCCCTAGTCAGCCACGCCTCCGCCCCCTACCAGGCGCACAGTTTTACAAACAAGAGGTTTTACTGTGACGGCGGCGGGCGGCGAAAATCAAAAACCTTTGACCATGGCGGCACATTTGACACAAACAACCCGCCTGGGTTGTTTGTCGGCAGTCGCTTGGCGGCATTTTTTGTTGGACACATAAGTAGGCAGCTATTTTACTTTCGTGATTTAATAATTTGTATTAAGTAGGTACTTACCTACCTAAGTAATTATTATCAAAGTAATAAAAATATTTTCATTTTACAGTCACATTGTTTCGACTCTAAAGTAGATAGGTACGCTTACCTACGACTAGGTAGGTACCTACATAAGATAGGTCTAGATTAAAATGACTTATTTTTGAAATAACTCAATACAACTAAAGCGAAGCACTTTGAGGTGTAGTCACAGAATAGATAATCGTACTAGGTACTCTTTTTTTTTTTTTTTTTACGTGTTACGGGTAAGCGCTTGGCCTTCATCTCACCTGATGGTAAGTGACGACAAGGCCGAAGGTGGAAGCGCGCTTCACCCGGAATCCTCAAGCACTGAGGAACTGGCTATCTTAACTCTTAACTGTCGGAACACAACTATGCTATAAACATCGTTGTTATGGCGACAGACTTAGATAAGATGGTGGTAGCTAGCCAGGCGGACTTAACAACCCTACCACCAACCAAACCGAGCACACAAAGATGTACCCCCCGCTGGGAATCGAACCCGGGACCTCTGGGTCTGAAACCGGTGGCTTAGCCACTAGACCACGGAGGCGGTTAAGCTGGCCACTGACGATCTGTTTTGCGCGTCAGTCCTGGCGTAAAACTGTAGCGTCACTCGAAATGGTTTTACGCCAACAAGATTTCCCCACTCACTGGCCTCACTCTGGCTCGTCAGTTCTCGGCCGGCCGGTACTATCAATTTTGAACTTTATTGTTAGGTCCTAAGGATAAATATTCATTGAAGAAATTCACTCACTCACGTCACGGTCAGTCGATAAAAAAAATGTTCAAGCTAAAAACTGTTTAAAACATTAAAAATACTTAACAAAGTTATCATGTAACAGTAAACAAAACAAATATTGTTACAATTCACTCGGAAATTGGAAACATGCTAACGGATTCATCACGTATTATTTTAGTCGTATTTCGATGTATTTCTTACAACTTATTACCTACTAATCATTAGTTACAATAATAATTTTCTAATAAACAACAGTACTTACATTAGATAAATCTGATAAAAACAGCACACAAAGATTCACTTCTTGCCGCTTGGGGCTTGAGAGGTAAAGCGAAGCACGTGTAGTCCACTGCACTTCACAATAAACAGTTTACAAAAGTGGCTTCAACACAGCAAAACACAAGCACAACACCTCAAAACCCGGGTCCCGCATATTTGGCTGGACCTCCGGACTCGTCCCATGAAAGGATCCAGTCTGCTGGAGATGCAAAACCATTCGTCGAAAGCAATCCGCCGATGGCAAGCGTCGCTGCTAAGCTTCTGGTCTGCCGTCGATGAATCTCTCACGGTACAGTTCACGAGCACCACGGAGACTGCCATTAGCTGCTCCGACACAAAGAATAATTTCGTATTACTCCTGATTACTTAGAAATGCCATATTAATTTAATAGGTAGTCGAATCGAAACCAAACAGCAAAAAATAACTAAAAGTAGGTATGCACTCTGCAAGCTTTCACAAACAACTGCGAAAAAATTGTAGGCAAACATGCAAACAAACCTACCGTACGTTGGGCGTTGCTATTGTGGGGTGTGCCGCCTACTCCTGGTACTTAGAATTCTGAAAATGTAGTTTGCCCGCTCCCACAAAGGCAGGAATATGCGCGCACTGTCAACTGCGGTCTCATGCGACCGCTTGGGTTTCTAGAAGTTAATACCGCCCATAACCCTAGTAGTTTTTAGGGTTCGAAATTTAGATTTTTAAATTAGTTAAGTTATTCATCAATTCATCACAAAATACTACCAAAGTGTAAACTGGCTTAAGCGCTGCGTATTATTTTTAGGTTTGTTGCCATTAATTTGGTCAATTAGTGATAAAATCTTCCATCACACGTAAGTTTTATTTAGTACGTATGTCACAGATGTTTAAAAATGTTATTCTTAACATTATTATTGTAAACAACGAATGTGTTAAGTATTGAAACTATGTGTGATACAACATAGTTAAACTTAGTTAGTTAGTAAAGTTTAACTATGTTGTATCACACTAGTTAGGATTTCAGGAATGCTTACATTTATACCGGGTCAACCAAAGCGGTTAGAAAAATAAAATGAGCTACAGAACCCATTAAGAAGAAAGACGCACGCGCACGCTTTCTTGTGACTACGCCCATACCAGGAGTGACTCTTAGTATCAATACCGCCATTATGTTAATACCGCCCATACTTTTTAGGGCTCGTAAATTAGACTTTGAGTTAAGAAAACTAGCAATATTTTTAAATTAGTTAAGTCTTTTTTGTATCACTGTTCAAATTATTAACATTATTATTTTCTGTTTTTTTAGAGCCGACATAAAAGTTACAATGAAAACTCACATGGTGACAGATTTTTCTGTTTTGTTATTTTAACTGCGTGTAAACGGGTGAGTTTAGTTCAGTGCTGAATGAAACCTCAGAACATTACTGCTTTAGTTATTGTTCAGCAGTGCGATTCTCTAAGTTAAAGCCTTGGCAGTAGCGGCTGCCGCAGCGCTGAAAACTTTCATATTTTGAATTGCACCGCCTACAACTCTTTCTGCCTAGCCCTAAGATTGACTGGTAGAGAATGCCACTTGGCATTAAGTCCGCCTTTTGTACATTTTGTTTTCTTTGTGCAATAAAGATTAAAATAAAAAATAAATAAATATTCATAGAATCGGAAAGAGACAGCAATCACAGCGTCTATGTGTCGCTTAGAAAATCGCGGTCTAAGCAAAATAGAAATGCTATGCGAAGTAAGACATTTCTCAGTGCGTTTCGTATGACAAGATTCATGAACAATACTCAGACGACTCTTTACATTTAAGTACATTTAATTTTCTCAAAATCATAAAAGTTTTGGATTCGTACCTCCATACTAATTAACCGTCAAAAGTACTTACCTGATAGATAACACATTCTTGACCTGACCTGGTGATAGAAACAGAGAATAATTGACTAAATAAAAGTAGGTAGTCGTAACTTATTTTCTTAGTGAAAAAATAACAACACGGAACCCTTTAAACTTTATCAAAAATAAATAGTTGAAAGCGGGTGGAGTCAGCACAATAGGCACAAAAATACTAGGGTCACAGCAGAGTCAAAGGAGGAAGTAACACTAGACAGAGTTCATTACTCCAATCAGCTGTTTGATCAGCTGTTTGTTAGTGTGGTCATAATGTCGATAAACTCGTATTATTTTCAAAAGTATGTACTTCCACAATGCCCGAGATATCAAGAAATGTTTTTATGTGTGCCAGCTCACTAAAAGTAACTGATTAGGTACGTGAAATATGGCTGGCCCCGCTTGATACAAGCTGTATATGTAATAGTATGTATATGTTACTATGTATAGCGTATATGTATGTATGTATGTGAATATACTCGTATTATCATTTAATTTGTGCACCCTACCATTTTTTGTTTCTGCACCACCCTATGGTTGACTGGAAGAGAATGCCTAAGGCATTAAGTCCGCCTCTATACGTTAAGTGCATAAAGTGTTTTAAAAAAAATCATTGATATGCAGCAGAAACATCGTGGGACACAGAACCGAGCCTTGGGGAACGCCAGCATTTATGGGCATGACATCAGAGCAGCAACCGTCGACAGCGACCTTAATGCTGCGCCAACAAAGAAAGCTAGCGACCCATTTACATAGTCTCTTGGGTATTCCGTATGCAGGTAACTTCGCGAGAAGCGCTCTGTGCCAGACCCTATCGAATGCCTTTGCAATGTCTAAGCTAACCGCTAGAGCTTCACCTCGACTCTCTATGGCCTCTGCCCCAGGTGTGTGTTAGATGTACCAGGAGATCACCCGTTGACCGCCCATGACGGAAGTCGTATTGATGGTCGGAAATCAACTGGCGATCCTCGAGATATAGGAGGAGCTGCTTGTTGATGATGCGCTCTATGACCTTTGAGAGGAGGGATGTGATTGATATGGGCCTGGTGAAAGGTTTGGGCTTATTTCCATCCATACTGATTCTTTGGACGCTGTCCAAAAGCTGATCCCTAGCGTTTGGTCTTGGCTTCAGCATTTGGTCGCTTGAATATCTCTTTTTAGGTGCCATCTAAAAATAATGAAAACAGGATCTGGGAGATTTGAAGAATGGTTAAAGTAAGTAAACATAAGTTTAACTCGAAGAATAAGTAAACTCTTTGAGACATGCTTTAATTTTAAGGCCCCGCTGGGAATCAAACCCGGTACCCCTGGACCTGAGACAAGCAGTCATACCACTAGACCACAGGTGGTTAAAAATCATCAGCATTAGTCGATGACAGTTCTGAGAAAGTTTCATTAGAAAACTCGAGCAATATATTAAGATAAAACCAGTAATGGTCATCCATTTATGGGCGTTAGGACAATGTTTAAACATTAAAGCCAGTGATGGTCATGCAATAATGGGCATTCGGCCTACGTTTGAATATTAAAGCCAGTGATGGTCATCCAGTCATGGGCATTTTGACCATTATTGGATAATAGACGTTTGTCTGAACCAGTCATTGGCACCGGCTCCAAATTCAACCCTGAATTAAATTATATAATTATCCTAATACTCAAAACGCATTCTATGTTTCATTAGGAAACATGGAAATAATCGCAATTCCACATACATGCCACCAAAGCAAAATTGTAAGCCAAATTAATCACTTACCTCCTTAGTGATTTCCTTAAAAAAAGAGATATTTTAAGTTTCTTCACTCGCGACGTTACGGTTTAGTTCGCCATTTTTATTCTTAATGGCCGACACAGATCATGTCTTGTCAAATGACAGCTGACAGTCTAAGCTCTATGATTAATGTTACCGGTATTGAAAGACGAAGATTTACTTCAGATAACAATAATTTAAATTAAAACTGACCATGACCGGTGCCATGACCAACATTGGCGCCACTACGTTAATTGTAGGAGGTTTAGCCTCTTCAAAATCGCTTCAGTGGCCCCACGTTGGGCGTCACTGAAGCGGTTTGGGGGGCTAAACCTCCTACAATTAGTATGCAGCGGTTTAGTCCTTTTTGCAAAGAATTTACAAAACTCAGGGACAGTACACGGATTGCTCACTCTGTCCGCTTGAGTAGGACTTTAATAAAAGACTTAGCTTCGGCTTCGGCTTTAGGCTAATCTCCTTGGTAGACTGCGGCTACCTGGAACCTGGAACCGGCAGGATCAGTCTGCGCGCAGGGACGGAAGAGGAGTCGTATACACCAGGCAGCTGGTCACGCACAGGCTCTAGCTGGCAGGCAGGCAGCGTACAAGCCCAGGGGTGTACTCCGGTGCAGGAACCCCAAGAATTCGGGGTTATATTATTCCGAGTAGAATTTCAGCAGCACGATGTGAGTAGGTAGACCCGGAACTGCAAAGAGACTGTTCTCAGGATGGTCGGCCTTTTATATCAACAGAAGACAGTCAGAAAAAATACTCCGACTCTTAGATGAATGATTGGTCTCGCTGTCGAGCGCAGCGAGACCAATCATTCATCTAAGCTCCGACTGTTATTTCAAATCGTCCAGCGTCAATGGAGGGCGAGGTTATTGGTCCGAGGGCCTCCACATTCGCTGAATGTCACAAAATTTTATGTGGTATATTATGGTGTAAGACCTTCGTGTTAGACACACAGAAAAATCCATGATGTTTCTTCAATATGTCTCACCCCAAAACACTACTTAATAAAAAGAAATTAGCATTTAATTCATTGAAAACCACTTCAACCTGGCTGGAACACGCTTTCACCGTCCTAACTACAAAGTTACTATACCTAGGTACCTATATAACTTTATGGTCCTAACGTAAGTGGCTAAACGACAGAATATGAAGGGTAAGAACAACCTCTGCTATGCGTTTTTGGCTGCTGTCCAAAAATCAATGTTTATTGCAGGTAAATTAGATGTGTTTATTTAGCTAAATTAATCATATTTGCCCTTAGAGCATTCAACCAACAGGAGACGACACGCGCACTAATTTCTATGCAAAAAAGTCTGTCATTTCCTGCGGGGGGAAAGGAGTAAGACGTTTAAAGTAAGGTAATTTTTATTTGCACAACAGCACAATTCAGGATTTGTGGTTAGACAGAAGTGTTACAGCAGGGTAAATTTTCAAATTAATTTATTAAATTTTCTGTTAATAATCAGCACGAAACCAGGTTTAACAAAACTTACCTTGAAAACGATATATCAGGCACTTGCCTGCCACTCACTTCTATTACTACAATGTTTGACTGAACAACTCATTGTTCAATTAAGCCCACCGGAATAATATGTACATTAATCTCAGAATAATAACTAAAGCAGTTATTAACTAAAAAAACGATTAAATATTTGGCAAGTCAAATAATGACAGCGATTTGTTTGGGTCCAAGCTCAGAATAATAACTGTGGCGGCCTGAGTCGCCACATAATTTATTATCATCACGTATCGGTTAAAGAGTTTGTAAGCACATTCCTAAACGCGTGCAGATCCGATAAAGATATGTCACGGCATCCTCCCTCCAACATCTACGTAGTTATTATTGTATAAATAGTCTTGTAAGGTTTAGATAATAAGTTAGTCACAATGTAGTCACTGTAAATATACAACATCACATTAAGAGACGCAGTCGTTATTTACCATCGCCATGGAACGCTCCATCATCACAACCTCGCTTACTTCGCCCGACGGCACACTGGTGACCCCGCTCAAGCAACAAGCAACCTTCCAATGGAGTACCCCGAAAAGAACACGTGAGTGATTTGCAATATCTACACATCAACCATGGCAGTAACATTGTGTTCAGCGCCGGACGCAACAAGATTTTCAAAATAAAATCACTACGCCGAGCCACACCGAGCTGCGACTGCGTCATTTAACATCACTCTTACAACTCACAACTTTGGCTTCCTTTCCGGCACATCGTATCAAGAACGTTTCATCGACCAAGGCAAAGAAATAAGGTACCCAGAAAAAACAATGTGAAATAAAATAAACTAACGATTTCATAACTGCACACATTATGTCATAAACTGTGCAGCGCAGCGAACGTGCAAGAATTTCCGACGCAGCACTTTTCGCCGTTTACTCTACGCTTGCGTAAGGTCAAGTTCACTGCAGAAAGAACACAATATGTCACTTATTCATCACGATAATGAAAAATGAAACACAGGAAAATAAGCATATATGTATACAACGAGCATTCACCCGTTTAACCGCCTCACTTTTACCGACTGACAAAGTGGTTTGAGGTATGTTATTTATAATTACGGGAAGAGATATTTAGAAGCTTTATTTTACCAGTCGATGGTTTTATGAGATATTATTACACTTCATAAGACACTTAAATGCTACTAGCTACCTCCAGTGCGAATTGATTTCTCCGGTTATCTGACAAAGAGCCAAGGAATACGCCAGTCTGAGGATAATTATGAAGCTATAATGAAGTTGTACTCAAAATGAAGATATTCAACAAGTTTAAAATGCTTTGATTGTGCAATAAGAATACAGTAGAATAAATAAGCACAAAAATTAACCATGTTAGGGTAACTAATGTAATAATAAGATTTTAGTCAATTTTAATAATATTTTTTAGCTAGGCACTTATTTCCTTATATTAAGTATGTATATTGAATGCAACATGTCTTATCTCTATGTACTTAATGTTTAATCTTAGTCAATTCTAATTTTTATGTTTTGTTATTATGTATTTTATTAAGTCTAATAGTTCAATTTATTATTAACATGTAATGCATATTTTAAAGTTCATTGCAAGAATATGCATAATTTAAAGTTGTACTGGTTTATGCCACTTAATTTGTGTGTATAAGTAATATAAGTCTTGGTATAACGTGATATAAAAATAATATTAGTAACAATATTATGATGTTGAGAGGAATTATAAAAAATATTCGTGTAAGTACGTAAATGTAAAACGACCGATCGTTTTTAAAAGGTATACCTATAATAAGTATTTTGTTCAAATACAAGGAAACAGCTCTCTTAGCAGCATTCAGCAAGCCAGCTAGCCATAAGGTTCCATCGCAGCAACGTAACGCTTCCTGGATCCTCGGCATCACTCGACGGTCAAAATAAGTACCGTCGCACTCCACACGGTGTCTCGACTCACAGCAGACATGGTAGCACACGCTCGTCTCGAATCACTGTAGACTGGAGAACGCTCGTATCGTCAATGAAGACTTGAGCACGCTCATCACGACTTAACGTGGATTAGAGCACCACTGGCATCTCCAAGCTGAAGACCTGATGGTTTTTTCATTCCATTTTTCAAGAGGGGGAGTACTGTGGCGGCCTGAGTCGCCACATAATTTATTATCATCACGTATCGGTTAAAGAGTTTGTAAGCACATTCCTAAACGCGTGCAGATCCGATAAAGATATGTCACGGCATCCTCCCTCCAACATCTACGTAGTTATTATTGTATAAATAGTCTTGTAAGGTTTAGATAATAAGTTAGTCACAATGTAGTCACTGTAAATATACAACATCACATTAAGAGACGCAGTCGTTATTTACCATCGCCATGGAACGCTCCATCATCACAACCTCGCTTACTTCGCCCGACGGCACAATAATAACTAAAGCATAGAAACCACGCTAAAATAGCAAGCAAAGACATATATTCATCCTTCTTCTTCTTAAGAGTCAAGCTAATGGGTTAGAAAGAGATGGAGAACGTTTGACTTGTCCTAGTTTGTGTAGATGGTCAGTAGTTTATTCCACACTAGGGACGTCATTTCTCGGCATTTTATATAGACAAAAATAAAACTAAATAATAAACATGTAAATAAATATGAAGGCGAAGGATAAGCGCGCCGTGAACTTATTTCATTTTATTAATATAGTACGTTTCCAGGGCAGGCGAAAAAGCCGACAATGACCGAAGTATTATGTTAGCATCGAGAAGACAGAATTTGTATTGCTTTCCATGCACTATTGTCATTCTGTATATTTCGTTGCGTTTCACTACACGCACTACATTACTCACAAAATGCACTTCCACGAGAAAATGATACAGAATGACAGAAGTGTATGGAGCGCGATACAAATCCTGTCTTCCGACGCTAACATAATAATTCGGTCATTGTCGGCTTTTTCGCTTGCTTTGGAAACGATATAAACTAAATCAGACAAATTTTCAATAAACTACGTTATGGTGCATAAGAAAAGCACCTACAATATTATATTGAATCACTGTAGTACAGCTGCGTCAGATCGACCTACCCAAATCTGTTAAAATATCCCATTCGATATTGAACTCTATGACATTAGATTAAGATTTGGTTGCAGATATTTCACAGATTAGTAGGTCGCAGAGTAGGTAGGGTAGGGCGATATGTATGACGCTATCTGTACAGCCAGCGTCACATCTATATCCTTGTATGTAAAATTCCCGCAACCAAATTTCATCTTAATATCAATCAAGTAGAGTTCAATATCGATTGAAATATTTTGACGGATTTGGGTAGGTCGATCAGTGGCCGTGTGTACACAACTTTTCGTTCTATTGTTAGGCCAAAAAATTGTTAACGGGAAAAGTGATCTCTTTTGAATTCAACAAGATTTTCGAGTTAATAACGAAAAGCAGTGTACAGTCAGTGTCACATCGGCCTACCCTTATCTGTCAAATTAACTAAATGGATATTGAACTTTATGCTTTGAACGTACACCTGAAAACAGTACAGGTAAGTATATATAAATATGAAGGATTATTAAGGAAATAAAAAACTTATAAATAAATATTTAAAACATTTTTATTAAATCACTGTCTCTTAATGAGAAGGTTTTGTTTAAAAAGCTTCATGATTTGTCACGAGGCGCACATTCCTGTAATCCCTGTTCGGTATTCGTATTGTCAAATATAACTTAAGTACGGCTTTTATCTATTATATATATATATATATATATATATATATATATATATATATATATTATATATTTATATATTCTGTGATTGTCATCGAAACTTTGCTCTAGAGAATGATTAACAAGATTGCTCAAAATGCTTGTTGGTACAAATGTGTCGCAGACATTGTTCATGATTGATTGATCGTAAAATGTTTGGAACATATATGACTGCGTTTATTCCATATCCAATTTAGTCTTCTTACACGCCGACCGTAGCCATTCTTTATTTATATCATAATTTTTTGGAAATCTGTAACCAAAATGTAGAATTTTTTAAATTACTGAAAATGCAGTTAAATGGTAGTAGTAGTAATCAAGAAGACCATTCAATTATGTATATTTTTTAAATTATCAGTAGACTTACTTTTAAAGTTATAAATTATTAATATCATGTTAAAAGTAAAACAAGTTGTAAATGAGGCGTATACATATATCATAATTTAAAGATAGATGTGTAAACCACTTACACAAAATACTGATTTATCGATATAGAAATGCACGTCACTAGGCAAAAAAACATAACCTTCAACATTTGAACAAAATTTCATTGATAAATGCTTGAAATCAGCACAGAACTGGACACGATGACTATTTAGACAAACTATTAGTGTGTATTAATAGATTCATGCCATTAATTATGTTTAGGTAAAACGAAAACAGTCTGAGCTTACCGATAAAAGGTTATTGTCTGTTGATTATTTTCTTTTCTTATTATAAGGGATTTACAGCCCTCAATTACACAAGACATTTTGTCACACGTAACGCATAATGCTGGATTTACACGAAGCCAATACTTGAGACAATCCACTAAGCCAGTCCAATCAGCCAATGCCAATGCTAAGCAAAAATGCCTTGAGGACAATCCAATGTAGTGGACTGTCTCTATTTACACGATGCCAATATTGGACTGGCTTACTGGATTGTCTCAAGTATTGGCTCCGTGTAAATCCAGCATAAATATCACTAACAATGCTATGGCTAGTTTAGAAGTTTCTTCGGAAGAATACCTTGCAAATAGCTACAACTCAAAGGGCTACCACACTGTTGTAAACCGACGTTTACAACAGCCGTTTACAACAGTGTGGTAGGTTGTTTTCAACGACATTTCGGTCAACCTTTCCACGACCTTTGTTTGCGGGCGCGCGTTGAAAACCGCTGTGTTGCCACTGCCTTAAACACCATTACACACAATCCGCTATCTTCAACCTACATACAACGTGGTTAGTGGAAAAAGCCAAGTTCGTATATATTAATGTACGTAAAGCGCGGTATTTTTTATATCTTTAAAAGCTCATATTTAGCTAATAATTATATGAATTTAATCGCGTTTTTCTCTAGTAAATTAATATTTTTTTTTAATTGCCTCACTACTTAGGTATATCAAGGAAGGGATGACACTAGCGCTATTTAAATTCGCAAATAAAACAAAATAATATGTCAAATATGCCAAATTTTACGATAATGCTTAACATCATGCTGTAGCCTAAATTTTACTCTAAAAAATACTAATAAAGCAGGATCCTGCTAAAAATGGCAACACTGTGGACTGTGGCAAACCAAGTGGAAGCTCGTTCACAACAAGTTGTAAACGAGCCTCCCACCAAGGTGACCTGGTGGGAAAGGCTTGTTTACAACAGTGTGGTAGCCCCTTTAGCGTGAAAATAATAGACGCGTTTTACCTGAAATAAAACGCATATTAAATAGGTACTTACCTCATTAGAAGCTTATAATATTGAGATAGGCATATCCGTTTCCCGTCGTATTTTCCTTCTCTTTCTTCCGGTATATCGCTGTCTCTCTCGCTCATCCCACTCAGTGGCGTCACCAGGTGGCGCGGTGGGGGAACCAGGAGATTTCACCCCCGTGCCCATTTGTTCATCATTGCGTCAAAATATGCATTACGCACCAGGCGGAAATAAAAACTAAGCTTCTAATGAGGTAAGTATTTAATATGCGTTTTATTTCAGGTAAAACGCGTCTATTAAACACTTGACCTGTTTGTTATCGCCTGGTGAAAACGCCAATGTGAGAAATAAATTAAACTATAAGTGCGAGAGAGTTAATCATATGATTATGGTTTAAACAAAAAGTTATAATAAGAGATTTAATTAAGTACTCATTATTTACAATTTAAGTCATGTAAGAAAATAATTGGCCAGTCATTGATGAAAAATCAAATAATTTAGCTTGTAAACCATGTAAACATTATTATAAGGAAATAAATATTGTTTACTATTTGATTTCAATCACTTTACAGAGTAAAAATAAAAAATGAAAAATTTCGTGACGCCTGAATCAATATTTCACGACAATAAACCTTGTGAAAAGTATTAACTAATCCCCAATTAGCAATAGTTAGTATATTCTCAATGGGTAAATCATATCAATCTAGTTTGTAGATGCTACAGCGGAGCAAAACACAACCAGGTGTGGCTGTAATATCCATCTATAGCTACCACAGTGCTTGAAACAGGTGTAGGTGAACCACTCGAAGTTTTAAATAAATTAGTTTAGCCATTTTGTACAATATTTATTGATCCTTTTAACCAGTAGCAATTTCCAGCGTGTTTGTCTGTAGTCCCTTCAGTCAGTCTTTGACCCAAACTGTCGCCTTAATGTTACTGCATTGTCCTGAACAAAATAATGTTTGGTGTCCACAGCAAGGTAACAAAGGAGCAATGCGACAATAATATTGCAGTGTTACGAACTGTTTGAAATCTAGTTGACCCTACGTTTGAAATACATTACAAAGGTCTACAGACTAATATTACTAAAACCTGGAAAAAGGAGGTTTTGTTGTTTTTAAATGTTTAATTGGCTATTTGACAGTTGTAACAATAAAATATGAAATATGTCGGAAATGGTAGGTTATGATTAAACGATAATTATCCAATAGTTTTTTTTATTAAGATAAATTGTAAATATTTTATTTTTACAAAATAAATTTGCGTTTTTTTATCTGTGGATTACAAGACCCGAAACACGGGCGGCCATGATTGAGCTTCATGTGACGGATTGTGACGTCACATTTCACAAAGTATACAGAAACTATCTGTCAGGTTTCAAGTTAAGTTTCTATATTTATTGAAATGTGACGTCACCGAGCAAAATGTCACGTGACCAACCGTTTTCGCACGAAGTTTGAAATCAACAAAGAAAAATATGTTTTTTTCTGTTAAATAAAGGTTTTTCGAGAAAGAAAATATTGTACGGGGTATAAAATAAGCGTTTGTAGCTTTTTAAATACTTTTTCGAAAACTGTCAAGTAGCTAATTGAGATTGATTTTAAAACATATTTAACTATTACCTCATCACTAAGATTTCCATACAATTGTGCGCTGCATAAAGGAGACACGACAATTTATGGTAGTGTATAGTATTTTAAGAAAGATTTATAATATTAAGTGTAAATCTGCCAAAACTTGTCTGACTGGACCCATTTGGTACGCGTTCCGCGTGTGGATGGCGCCGCTGCTGCTGCTTACGCCCTTCCTGTACTACTGCACCAAGCACAAGTGCTCATATGTTTTATAATAACCGGACGCTTAAGCAGGGAAATTTGCTTGTGGTTCCATAACGATATATCATTTAAGCACACCAAATTTCAACGTCATGTCTTGAACCTTGGGGGTTGGCAGGCCTGTGGTTATATATACCAGGCGTCTACGTTTCGAATTCCATACTGTGAATGAGGCAGCAAGGGGTACCACAATCAGATAAATTGCTGTTGAGGTGTGCTAGCACCCGGGGGATGAGGGAAGGTGGTGCGAATTTCCAAGCCAGAGGGAAGCGTTCTACTTCAGGCTGAAAGCACTGTGAAACATCGCTTCGTAATCATTGAGATAAATCTGCCTAGTTTACCCACTACTCGAGCGTTCTTGGATACAAACAGGTCAATTACTGGCCAGGCCCACTTCGCGAATATCGTTTGTGTGAATTCTGGCAGTAGATGCCACTCTAGAGCTTGGCTATGTCGAGACAGTTGATCTGCATGGCTGTTTAATTTCCCTGGAATGTAATGAATTTTGACCACAATTTGGTTGGTGGTCATTTGTTGGTTGGCAATTTGGAGGATTAAAATAAAATTGTCGCAGGCTTCGTGTTCGATGCTTGTAATTCTAAGACTTAGAACAGCCCGCTTTTCTTTTTGATTGCAGTGCAGCTTTGTTGGGATGCACTCCACCTTTCCGATAGGGCAGAATTGTTGAGTTGTGACCCCCCAATCCTGAAGCAACGGTTGTCAAAAAGAATGTTGGTGGAGGTATATGTATTGGTGTTTCTGATAATTTTTAGCTACCAATACATTTAACTACATCGTAAGGTAGAGTCTATTTTACCGCCCAATTTCTTCTCTTAGGTATCGTAAAATGCGACTAACGGACCATAGATTGCACATACATCCAAAAGTATAGAGCGGCGATAGGCTCATCACTTGTCACGTACATGTGCAATTATCATTTGGTGAAACGTAGACTATGGCAGAGGACTGCTTTTGCGGTCCTCTTTGCCAGGTCTCTGGCTATCCCTTCGGGGATAACAGTCGTGAGCATATGTAGGTATGTATGGACGCTTGTGATTCCTCCATGTATCCTAGTATGTCCTTGCGGAAGACATTGATTTTGCCCTGCGAGGGCGGTCAAACAGACCTTTTGAAGTTTATGTAGACACCAAAATAAGTAAGTGTTTCTATTACAATGTTGGCATGTCTGGACAGAACCATCTGGTCTTATGTCTATAAGATAATAGTCTAAGAAAACATTGCCGTGCTCATCTCAAATGGAAGGCATATAATTGGCTACTTGACAGTTTTCGAAAAAGTATTTAAAAAGCTACAAACGCTTATTTTATACCCCGTACAATATTTTCTTTCTCGAAAAACCTTTATTTAACAGAAAAAAACATATTTTTCTTTGTTGATTTCAAACTTCGTGCGAAAACGGTTGGTCACGTGACATTTTGCTCGGTGACGTCACATTTCAATAAATATAGAAACTTAACTTGAAACCTGACAGATAGTTTCTGTATACTTTGTGAAATGTGACGTCACAATCCGTCACATGAAGCTCAATCATGGCCGCCCGTGTTTCGGGTCTTGTAATCCACAGATAAAAAAACGCAAATTTATTTTGTAAAAATAAAATATTTACAATTTATCTTAATAAAAAAAACTATTGGATAATTATCGTTTAATCATAACCTACCATTTCCGACATATTTCATATTTTATTGTTACAACTGTCAAATAGCCAATTCTTAGTAATTCGCCTTTGTAGAACAGACGAAGAAACCATTGTGAGATTTGGCTATAGTCAGATGGTAGTACCTAGGTCTGAGAAAAGTAATTTGTACATCCCGTCTCTTGGCCGTACACAGTCCGGAATTCATATAATAATTTAACGACTTCAAGTTAAAAATTGGACGGAGTGACCTTTCTTGAGTGCTCTTTGGTTCTAAGAACTGGGTTAAAACAAAGTTTGGAAAAAAAAAACTTACTGTTTCTAGAAACCTGTTCTTTCATCTGTGTCAGCATTGCAGACATTTTGTTCGATACAAGCGTGTAACAACTGTCGATTGTAACAATTGGAACCTTGAGCGATGGCTTCAGATAAAACGGTATTCGATACCTTTATGTTATGATACTTGGAGCACCTATTTAGTCCCAACGGTGTCGATAAAGTGCAAATTGACTGGCTCGAAATTTCGGAGCGTCATTGTCTATGTCTTTTGTTACCTCTGTTAGCAGAGAAGATGGACGTTTTTGTCCTGATTGAAAGAGCTGCCAAGCCTATGATCCTGGGGATCGAAAGTAAGAACAGCCTCCGTTGTTTATATTATAGCTACGATGTGGTTCGTGGCTGGCATAAGTATGTCCTTGCGGAGGACATTGTTTTTGTTAAGCGCCCTGCGAGGGTGGTTCATAGCCATGATGTGGTTCGTGGCTGGCATAAGCATGTCCTTGCGGAATACATTGATTTTGGTAAGCGCCCTGCGGGGGCGGTCCATAGCCACAATGTGGTTCGTGGCTGGCATAAGCATGTCCTTACGGAGGACATTGTTTTTGGTAAGCGCCCTGCGAGAGCGGTTCATAGCCACACTGTGGTTCGTGGCTGGCATAAGCCTGTCCTTGCGGAGGACATTTATTTATTTAATTTAATTAAAAACGGTTACATAACCATTTACAACAATTAACCGTATTATTCAAATTCAAATAAAATAAGGGATATTTAGCATTACATTAACATACATGCATCTTCTCGCAAAAACCGCAAACACTCAAGTAATATAACCATTGATTTTGGTAAGCGCCCTGCGAGGGCGGTTTATAGCTACGATATGGTTCGTGCTGGCATAAGCATGCCCTTGCGGAGGACATTTATTTATTTAATTTTATTAAAACGGTTAAATACCAATTACAATAATTTAACATATTATTCAAAAACAAATTAAAATAAATAAGGTACATTTAGCGTTATATTAACATAATTATATGCATCTTCTCGCAAAACCGCGAACACTCATGTAATAACCGTTGATTTTGGTAAGCGCCCTGCGAGGGCGGGCAGATTATAGCCACGATATGGTTCGTGGCTGCCATAAGTATGTCCTTGCGGAGGACATTGATTTTGGTAAGCGCCCTGCGAGGGCGGTTCACAGCATGCTGTGTGTGTGTCTGTCCCATGAACTAGAAGAACAACGCGATGGTATACTATAAGAAGTTTGCCCTTGCGAAAGGTAACCGTTTGTTGTGAGTACAGGTTTTGCTTGCGAGGCATTTCCAGTACCAGATTTAATAACTGGCCAAAAAGTTATCTAACAGGACAATTTTTTTTTTAATGCAACTGTAATCTGTTCAGAATTAAACAAATGTGTGTTTGAATGTAGAATCTTATTCAAAGTAGCAAGCATTAGAGGGTATTTTACATTTTTATGAGTATTATCCTCTTTGCGTATATTTGTAGTTTCAGTCTACAATCTAATCACCACTGAAAATAAGACCTATAAGAGAGGTATCAGATGTTTGCGACCAACTAGTAAACTGCGCAGACAATTATTAAAAATATCTTTTTAGTTTTAAAATACCAAAAGTTATTGGTGCACAAGATTTATCAGAATATTGGTGCCTAAGGCCTAGCTGGCTCTTTTAGTTTACTTTTAAAATCAAAAATCAAATCTAGATCACTACACGGAATATTTAAATAGTTAACTGTTTTAGTCAGTATTGATAACACCTGCGAGGTGCACAATCGTTGTAAGATTTCCTCTAACGTCCGATAAAGCAGACACATTGTCGTTATCGTCATGAAAGGCGGGTACGATGACCATGCTTCTTTGAACGATGACGACTAACTCGAACTCAACCTTCGCCGATACGATCGGGATTGTTAGAAGGACCAGCTATAGCCGCTTAGCTACAATTCATTTTTCTCATTATCTAATGTAAGCACTAATTATCGGTTTCTTATCTAAAATAAAAAGAAAAAGTGCCTGGAGGGTAGATACCACATATTAAACACAAAAAACACTTTTAAAAAATACTATCTTTAATCGAATACTTTCTTATAATAAAAGAAAAGGTGTATCTACATCCCTTGCGGGTAAAATAAAAAGTTTGATATACCAGATAAGTATAAATTATAAATTCAGCGAACGGTAACACCGTTAAGTTAAGAAACTATTCTAAGTACTCACGTGTATTGTAGAAACTCACGAGAACTGTGTTGCAGTTTAAATAAAAATAATTCTATTTCTTTGTCACTTGTTCACTATGTAGTGCACAAGTTACGCCGACGGGAAATTTCACGCCAATGATGCACAAATGGGCACGGGGGTGAAATCTCCTGGTTCCCCCACCGCGCCACCTGGTGACGCCACTGAGTGGGATGAGCGAGAGAGACAGCGATATACCGGAAGAAAGAGAAGGAAAATACGACGGGAAACGGATATGCCTATCTCAATATTATAAGCTTCTAATGACGGTCAAGTGTTTAATCTGTCATTATAATGTAACCAAGTTAGGTTGCCACTTATTTACACAGCAACAAAAAGAAAATAACGACACATTTAATCTGATGGTGTTATAAAGACATCCAATTACATCCGTTTGACATTTACCTTGTGACAACCTAGAAAAAATAGAAACGAATCTGGATTGGAGGTTTCATTCACTCTCGTTACAAAATTAAATGAAGTCATATGAGTAAGATAGCTGTTGTCTAGCTCGTCTTTTAGCGTGGTTTCTATGCTTTAGTTATTGTTCTGAGGGTCCAAGTGCGGCTGGCTGGCCCCATGTAAAAATATGCACAGTTTCACCGACACGGTTCTGTCATCCTAAGTTTTGTCTTTGTTTTACTTGGGGTAAACATGATGTGTCGACGAAACGGTACCAAAATAGTAAGGAACAAAGGCAGAAAGAGATGTGTATTCTAGCTTACATACAGGATAATACAAGCTTACAGCTTGAGCTTTGTCCTCCTCCAGTGACGTCTTAGCATTGTATCGGATGGTGTTTCCTGTGCGCATTCTAACCCATTGAGGAATGGGTCGATTTTGCTTTAGCTTCTTCGCAAGCTTGCGCTTGATAATAGAGGTTTTATGGGCAGACATTCTGCCTCGGTCAGATGTCAAAAATAGCTAAAAATAGATAGCCAACTTATGCTCTCTTCAAAGTTAACAATGGGACTTTAGTTTTGCATCTGTGGCCTGAGGGCATCATAGATATTGTAGACTTTATCTTTAAAATTTTTCGTTCACTCATTCATTCGTTTCGGTGTCAGTGTCACAGACCACAGTCAATCAAACAAACAGTGTCAACTAAACTTGTCAAGCAAAGCAAGCAAAGCAAAAGCCAAAAGCAAGTCAAATCAAAAGTGCTAGGTATCCGAAACGGGAGAAGCAACGAGCAATTTCTTTTTCTAACATTTTTAAACGTATAGTATAGACATAGATTTTATTAGAAAATAAACAAGTCTATCGTTTACTATCACATTTTTGTAACGTCAGATCAGTGATAAAACAGAATTGTAAGCATTTATGAAAATGTCAAATGTTCTTGCGGTTTTTCAATGGCCGTGTTTTTCATTTGTCAATAAAAAGTATATAACTTTCCTGAAACTAAAATAGTTATTAACTTTGAGATGTTTACTGTTAAGAATGTGCCGATGAACGCTTTACAATGGCGAAAATGTTTTCTTATTTTAATAATTATATTGTGTCGAAAGCTGGATACGGTGGACGGTGAGTTTTTCGTCACTTACACTTACGTCTTATTTTGACTGCACTCGAGTCGTTCGCAATAGGTCTAGCTCTAGTCAGAGGGGACGCATAAACTTCCGTACACTATTTGTTGCAACAATCTAGCTTGGCTGGTAACTGCAGAAATTGTATCATAAGTACATTGATTTGTAAATTCTTAACAAATTCTTGCAGTTACTAATAACTTTTTGTGTATCATGCCAATTCATGTAGAATTTGTATAGACAAAATATTATAATGTTATTTTTGTGATGTTACCTCTGTTATGATTTTTATGTCCATAACTTGTTGATAACAAATGAGGTTACACACTGTAACCTCATTTGGTTCCAAGAGATCAGTAGGCATTGGTTCGGGCTCACAGTTGAAAACTTATTTTCCTGATAATGTGTAAATGCTGAACATTTTTATAATATTATATAATATTATAAAAATGTTTACAATTATTGTAGAAGCTTGTCAACCATGCATGACACCAAAGTATTTGATATTCTACAAGCACTGCCTCCCTTCTGACCTTCAATTTGACTACCACCAGAGTGCTGTTGTAAATTTAATATGAGAGATTTATAAATATCAATTAACTTTGCCGGATACCTTTTTCTTTTTAATGACATATTTTTTTAATGAGACATGTCTTCCGTGGCAGCTTTAAAGTGTTTCTGCAACAGTGAGACATGCCCAAACAACACATGTGAGACCGATGGCTACTGCTATGCCTCCACGAGCCTCGACAGTGGGAAGCAGAAGTTCACCTACCAGTAAGTATACAGCTTTCCATTACTCTGTATAACAATCAACATACTTTGATGTTGTTCTTTTCAAAATTTTATTCTAAAACATGTTTAAAAATGTTTACTTTGTAAAAACTTATGTCCGTTTGCGACAATGGAAGCATTAAGCTAGCCAGCAACATTTTTGAAGCAAGCAACAAGATTAGTTTAAATTGAGGGTACTTATTTGGAAGTCATTAACAAATTGGCGAACTCACATCAACACAATAATTGAATTAAAGAAATGTGGCTATTTAAGGGTATTCCGCAACATTCAGTGGTTCCACCTTGGTATTAAAATTGTTGACTACTTTATATAGAAAAATTAATCAAGCCTAAACAAGGGCAACAGAGGTCTAGTAAATTATTAAAAACTTGTGGAATATGAAACAACTTAGACAAAACCATCAATAATTTTGTACTGACGTGGCGCTAGTGACATAGTGGAGCCCCTTAAAACAATGTAACGGATTTTCATGAAGTGCTTGTGATCTTTTGCTAGCTGTTTGAGCTCGAAAGAGGCCTTCCCGCCTCAGAGCCCTCCCGATAGAGTGTTACTATGCAAACAGCCAGCATATTGCTGCACGCGCGACCTCTGCAACTCCGCCGGGCTGGCCCGCGGCAACCTGACCCGCGGGGCCCAGGCGGGCTCTGGTAAGGCAGCATTGTGGCCACTGCTATGCCTTCACCATGCAACATGGACTTTGTTTGATGTACTATTAGACTCATAATTGCATCGCCATTTCCTACAAGTTTTGTGTTGAGATGCCAATACCCTAACAATGTTGCTTCTGATTTAGTAATTTGAATATGTACCTACTAAGCAAAAAGTCATCCAAATATAATTAGTATGTTTTGAATGATGTGCTGTAATTTTAACAATGATCATTTTCGAGTGTGCGTTGGTTTCGCTTTAACCTACTAAACATAATGGGTGGTTCCACTTGCGGCGCAGCTGTATCGACCGGGCCTTATTGATACCCATCGAGCACCCCTTCAGTTGTTCCACGCCGAAGACGAGAAATGAGTCTGTGGCGATAGAGTGTTGTAACACACACGACATGTGCAACCGCGACCTACGCCTGGAGCTGCAGCGCCCGTCAGGTAGGCCCAGGGCGCCGCCCCCGCCTAGTGCGCCGCTGCATGCCTCTACCACTATTTTTTTTATTTTTTGTTCTAATACCACT
This sequence comes from Scoparia ambigualis, assembly GCA_963921215.1. NCBI lineage: Eukaryota > Metazoa > Arthropoda > Insecta > Lepidoptera > Crambidae > Scoparia > Scoparia ambigualis. Next base: position 4,737,785 of record OY992501.1, read on the forward strand.
AAGTTTTCTTCCCTAGACCGGCACTGATCACCTATTGAATACACTAATGTAGACATTTGGATGTAGATGTTGGGACCGGAAACAGTTCTTCCCCCCCGGGGACAGGCCCATTTGGTGCCGCGAGGCCGAGCACCCCGAAATAGCGTGCTGCGCCACCGACTTCTGTAACCGTAACATCTTCCCAGGTACGGATCGCACGCTGGTGCCGTCTCGGGTAGCTTGTGTGATGTCCGCGTCAGATGTTTGTCGAGCTGCCATACTCGCCATACTCGCCATGACCGATCAACCCGTTGCGGTATGCATTGCGCCTGAGGGGCTGCATGTCGATTGAAAACGGACCTCTTGCCCGATCTGTCGGGGAAATAAATCACATTGCAATCAAAAAAAATTAACATTTTATTACTTTTTTGCAAGAGGTTATAGCAATAAATATTCATATTCATATTGTTCTAGGCTTATTCCCACGTCACGGGAGAGCCCATTTTTCGGACATTAACCGCACAATGGGAGATTCATATTCACATTTGTTTCGACTATTACAGGCTTGAATGTGGGTAAATATACTTTAGCCAAAAGTTATGATTTTGGGGACTTCATTCGCCAGAATGTTTCGTTGTCACGCAGAATTATGACGTAAGTGATCATGAGCCGGTTTATACATTTTTTTCTTTTTACTTTTTGCATGGTTTTTTATTAATTTTCAAAAGCAACTTATTTAATGTTTTTGTAATATTAATGTAGCTAATTCACTGACTAACATTTTTAACACGTATTTTAAGCCGTTGGTTATGGAATAATATCTACACACTGTACTATCTACCAAACAGTACCTTTCTATACACCTATATGAAAATTGAAAAGATTGTAAATAGTTTTTTTTGTTGGGTTCATGTACATTTTCATTCATCACTTCTATAGCAATGGGTTAAAATGTAATCAGCATGAGGTGTTTAGCTTTCAACACAGTTCCCGTAGTTTTATTACACAGTTCTACGTTTGTGCATGTTTTTTTTGTGTTTGCATTGAATTGCCTTATTTTTATTATAGTTATGTGTTAGTTATAACTTTTGTACGAATACTTTTGGTAAGTGTAATTGTACTGATATTTCAAGCAAGTGTGTGTTTTATATTTATATGTCGACACTCAGCCATGTATTGATGCCGTCTACATACATACATTATATACAATGTTCTTTTTGGACTACTTATGATAAATTGGGATATTTATTATTGCAAAAATACGTGCTTTATTATGATAATATCTTATAATGTTAATGTAATAATTTATTATTATTGGGTAGTAGCCATGTAATGTAATGAGATCGCAAATTATGGCAGACGAGGTATTCTTATTATTAGATAAAAGGTAAATATTTGTGGGTTTGGGGTGTGGGTGGGTGATCAAGCAGACCTTGATTAATTCATTCGGAGTGTGTCATGTGTACAGTGAACCCAAGAAATATTTGGTCATATCATTCTTAGCAATACATAGTTACGTACCAAAATAATATCTGAATGTCTATTTTATTATTAGTATCTGAACAATTTCTAATAAAACAACACAAATAAGAGGGTTACTTGTATAATGACTAATTTCTTACACGCGTATTGACTTACACGCATATAGAAAATTAAAAATAAATCAAGACGAAGTGAATAACAAAAAGTTTATTATTTTAGTGTATTGAACTAATAATAATTTTTAATGTCCGATTTTACCGATCACTATGTATTATTATAAATAAAAAAAAATAAGATAAAAAGATAAGATAAAATATTCTTTATTGTACACCAAATTAACAACAAAAGGACAAACACAAAGTAACATACAATTGACGGCTTTATCGCTAAAAAGCAATTTCTTCCAGGTAACCGCGTTGGACTGGATAAAAAGTGAAATTTTAAAGGGCAGTTATGGTGTTTAAATTTGAATAAATTAGAATTAGAAAAACAAATAAAAATAAATGAACATGCTTATGTATATCAACATCATACAATAGTGGTAAAATATGGCTGAATCATTTAATTTTTTTGTACCACCAATCATGTACCCATATTTGCAAATAAATATATCTTTATCTTTAAAATAGTTACATAAATAAATACTTAAAATGTTTTCTATCTAAATATACTAAAATCATAAAAACAGCGACATAGTGTTCTCTAACCAGTCGTTTAAAGCTTTCCAAGGATTGGACACGCTTAATATTGTAGGGAATGAATTCCACAGACGGGCATCTTAAACGGTAAAAGACTTATTGTAAGATCTGGTGGAGTGCATAGGTATTTTCAACCAGGGTTCGAAATTATCAAGATAATGACGCTTCTTGATAATTATCGGATAATTATAAGATCATTTATCAGATAATTATCACTTTAACAAAACAATGACACTCGTGTTTTCTCAACTTTGCAAAATCCGAAATATTCTTTTGTTGGGATATTTCCTACGGCACGGCACGTTGACATTGATCACTTGATTTCGTACGTTCAGGACGCCGAGTGTAAGTTGAAAATGTGCAAACGTTACTATCGCGTTTGAGTTAAGAGTTTTGATTCTCGATCTTATTCACTTAGCATTAAGATCTATCTGTCAAAACTTAACTCAAACACGATAGTAACGTTTGCACATTTACAAACTTATCTCAGCGTTCTGAATACACGCAAGTGCGGAAGCACACATTTTAATACTTCGAAAACAGTTCCCTTTCATGAGCGATTTTTTTGTTATTATCATTTGATAATTATCCATCCGTTATTATCACGATAATTATCCTTTCGAACCTTGTTTCCAACTTCAAGCTCTCCGATGATCTCAATACACGAGAATGTGTGTCATCAAGGAAGTTAAAGAGTTCTCTGAGACGAGGTGGGGAAAAGGGATTGAACAGAACACTGTAAAGCAGGGAGACGATATGTGAATTCCGGCGAAAGCGAATTGGCAACCACTTGAGCTTAGTACGAAATTCGGATACGTGATCATATTTGCGTAAACCAAATATAAATCCAATACTAAAGTTCTGAAGACGCTCAAGCTTATTCAGTTGCTTTTCAGTGAGGTCTAGATTGCTGACATCGGCGTAGTCTAAGACGGGTAGAAGAAGAGATTGTGCTAGCGCAGTTTTAGTGGCCATTGGACGGAAATTGCGCAAACGTTTCAGGGATCCGGCTGTGGCAAACATTTTTCGGCTCACCTGTTGTAGCTGCGGTGCCCATGTTAGGTTTTTGTCGGTCAATTACTAAAAGTACTTTCAGACACAAATTGTTTATTATCACACGAAGTCTTGTTAAAATTCAATTTCGTTTAAACTTGTATCATCATTACTAAGTGGTTTTTGTTTCATATTCCTTTGGATGCTACTCTATGTTTTGGTCATGTCAGATATATTAGACTATTTTGTCGTGTCTGATATTTTAGACTATGTTATGACATGATGGATATATTGGACATATCTGATGGCGACTGTACAAGTACCGGCTCCCGCCATTAGATTTGACGACAAGTCTAGCCGTAAGTCATCCGGTGCGTGATTGTTGACGTTAACTGGCTAATGAAGGATAACACTTGTAGAATCACAAGCAGACCGGTCGCGCAATACCAAAATGAACATCTACATTTTGATATATCAGATTGTTGACTTAGTCTTAGTCCCTTGTCTGTCAGAAGACTCCTAGAGGTTACTAACATTTGAATTTGTTGTGTGCATTGTTTTACGGCATCTGAGCTTTTTGGTAACATAAATTCAAATCATGGGTTATCTTATTGCAATTGACTTTTGAGACGTAGAAAAATATTACTTGTTTAATTTAAATTATTTAAAAGCTTTTGACAATAAATTTAGCTGTTTGCCGAAACCGCCTTTATGTAAATAAATACAGTATATCCTCCCCACACTTAAGTATTACACCGGAAACCATTAAATGGCAACACAAAAACATCCACACTAAAGTTTGTCTTTTTAATAAAATTACTAGCGAAGCGCCCTCGACTCCGTGCGCCTAAACGAACACAAGTCGTGTCAATATAATATAATAGTTTTTATTTTCATTAAAAGTCATTTAAGTACATCTATTTGATGGCCATACATTTTTGTATAAAAACTCAACTCAAAAATATATTTATTCAATAAACTTAATCTTAAGCATTTTGAATCGCATAAAACATGATTTTGACTTGCCAACCATTCAGGACGTCATTTTTTAGCTGTGGAGAAAGAAGTACGGGCTCAAGAAACCACAGTTTTATACACACGTAACGACTGTATCTCTGTAGATTATCCAAAACGGATTAATTTGAGACATACCGCGCATTACGAACAAGTCAAATCGTAATGTTGTTCTCATTGTGCCACTTATCGGTGTGAGTCGATGTTTCCCATAACGGCCAGCTGGTTTGACATCGCGATTCGTTACTCGATGTCTCGATACCAACAGTGTGCCAATTGGAATCGATAATGCATATCAATTAAGAAATCACTGTGGTACTGGGTCAGTCGTACCATACGGGCGAGTTCATTGTCAATTCCGTCTCTATTCTCGAACCTTTCTTTAAAATGATCATTGTATAGAAACCCTTTTTTTTAGTAATATGATCATTGTATAGCGACTAGCTTAGCTTGTTTTATTTTATTCGAGAATATTTTACATAACATACCTACCTGTATTTAAATACAGTTTTAATAATTATATAAAGATCAAAGTAGGTACCTATATATAGGGAGAACATAATATTATGTTTTTGATTGGCTAGTTATTATCATCTTATCTGTCTGACGCCACAATAACAACGATACCTATATTATATATTATACGTAGCATATCATTTGTGGTGTTCTGCTCGACAGAGATAAGATAGCCACTTCCTCAGTGGTTGAGGATTTCGGTTGAAGTGCGTTCCTCCGTCCGCCCTTATTGGCACTTACAGGATATATGAAGGAAGAGCAAGCTAATATCCGTTGTTGTGCAAAAAAAAAGGCTTTTTTCTTTGTTGAACAAAAGGATCATAACAATGTAACAATATGTAGGTACTATGTGTAAAAAGAAATATTCTTCTTATGGTAATCTATTCTATTGTTACCCCCTTCCAATTAATTGCGATATTTCGTATTCTTTGTGCCAGATGTTCCGGCAGTCTATATTACATTGTAGGTATGTAATTTGATTTTTTGCTACCAACAAAATGTATAATTTTTTGTTTACAAAGGCTTTCCCTTTCAATTTCAATTTTCAATTTATTTATTTATTCAGATATCACAGATCCAATTATGGTTAGTAACAATGTGCACTTAATAACTATGTTAATATTTATCTTTATCTCACCTGCTACCCTATCGGCTAAAAAATATGGATATGGACATGGGCTTCATTTGACATTTGAAGCCCATATTTGGTCCTTATGGCATAGTAATGGGCTTTTGAGACATATCCTAACCTATCACGTGACCTACGGCAGTACAATAATTTTTATTAAATAACCACCGGTGGCCGGCTAGGCACTTTGTAAAAAATATTTGTCATGAATCACATAATATATGGGACTAGGGATTGGTTAAACCACCACCTAGATGGCTGGCGGACATACATACAGGTCCTATTACCAACTAAATCCGTAGTATTTATGTATTTAAATAAAAATAAAATGACGTTTCTTTGTAAATGCATCATTAAATTCGCAAGGAATGACAAATAGGAAAGTTCCGCTCTGTGCTGTCGGATGTATGTGCAGTCTTTAGTCAGCTAGTCGCCTTTTACGACATCCAAGGGAAGATAAGGGTTCGGCAGTATTCTTTTTCTTTTCTTTTAGTAGGCCGCTATAATACCATACGGCTCTATTAAGTTCATAAAAATACAGGTTGCTCCTTAAGTTCTAAAACACCTACGCTAGGCTATAAAATTGTAGACAGTAAAATAATATACTTACCCTACCCACTACGACAATGTTTTGACTAATTTTTCACACACAATAAACGTAGGTAATCCTAGACTACCTAAGTCGCGGGCAGACGTGAAGCACTACATGTTTGCACATCTGCCCGACCGGCGCAGGCTAGTCAGCTGATAGGTAGGATTAGCGACCGCAGCCTTTCATTTGCTATATCCTGAAACTCTTAAAGACACTATTATTTTAGCAAGTACTAGCTGTGCCCCGCGGTTTCACCCGCGTTAATTCAAGGACAAAATCTATTTAAATATATTCCATTATGTTATACATATACTTACCTACATAATTATGGCCTTCCTCGGGAAATGGACTATCCAACACAATTTTTTTTTTAAATTCGAACTTCTTCTTAAAGTCTTGCGATTTGCGTGTGCCACCAAATAAAAAGAGGATTTTTTTTTATATTATCCTTTAATTACCTAATGATATTTAATAAAAACATTTGGTTAACGTTGTTAAGTTCAGTATCATAATTAATGATAATACTTAGAAAAAAATTAAAAACACAAAATTATTTACTTAACATCCGATCCAATTGTCCAGACAGGAAGGATTTGCGTCCTATTTTAAACAGCGCCGTCGCGTCGTGCACGTGCCTTTTTTTAAAGTTTTGATACTTTTTTACTTTTACGTCCCTTCTTTTTAAACTTTTCAGACTGACTTCCTAAAAGCTCTGCTAATTTGAGACAGACTTTTTATACAATCGTTTTGTTGTGCGACTTCGTATATTTTTTGTTTTGCTATGCAATACGATTCTTTCAGTACAATTAGGTAGTCTTGATTTTTGTAACTGATTCTAAAGAATTCCCAATAAATAGCTTGTAACTTGTATTGGTTAGCGAATTAAAAGTTTGAAAGGATGCTATTGTTTTATCGTAGCAATTGTTTTATTTTACGACTTCGTAAATATACGTTCTGTTTTTTAATATTTCGGCAGAACGGATGTCATATGACTGTACTACCTTGTTAAAATAGTTAAGCGGGGCTAGTGGTCAAGACTGTACTTAGTTAGGCGGGGCTAGTTGTCAAGACTGTACGTAGTTAGGCGGGGCTAGTTGTCATACTGCGCTTTGTTAGGCGGGGCTGGAGTCGAGAGTCAAGACTGTTCTGCCTTGTTAAAATAGTTAGGCGGGGTTAGTTGTCAAGACTGTACTTAGTTAGGCGGGGCTGCTTCGAATAGTCAAGACTATACCTTGTTAAAATCGCATATTTTACTTGGCTGGTATGTTAATACTACTTTGTTAAAATTACTATAATACTACCTTGATGAAATAGTTAGGCGGGGCTAGATGTCAATAATGTACTTAGGTAGAGCTGGTGTCATCACTACACTACGTTGTATCTAACCGTGTGTACCGTGCAAAGAGCCGACCTCCGCAGCGACGGCGTGGCAAATAGTGCCGTGGCTGGCGGGGCTGGGCGTGCTGGCCGGCTGCGCGCTGATGTCCTTCTGGTGGGCCAAGCGCCGCTCCCGCAAGGTGATGAAGCGAGGCAGGCCGCTGTTCCCAGCTGAGGACTCGCTGTGCGAAACCAGACACCCGATCATGGGCACCGCGACCATACGCGACATGATCGAGCTCACCACGTCAGGGTCTGGGTCGGGTGAGTAGCACATTCAATATATCTGTACAACACATTGTAATATAATAAGATTAAGTACAAGTACAAGGTACAAGTCCTTGTACTCAGAAGAACCGGCAAGAAACGTAGCAATGCTTATTTTTTTCCCTTTAACAACTACATTGTAAAAGAACATCAACAACTTTAATTTTACACGTGAACGTTGATATTTTATATACTATCAATATTGATTACCAATCGAATAAGTTTAATATTGTGCATTTGCTCTTTATACTTATGTTTCTTCTTTGACGTAGACTTACGAACTTATGATATGTTACGCAACCGATGGATTTATTATATCTTCACATAGGTATGTATATAGGTATGTATGAAATACTATATAAGTAACATTTGGGAGATGCGTATGTCCAGCATTGCATTGCGATAGGCTGATGATGATAATGATGGTATGTATGTTCGTCCAGGGTTGCCGCTGCTGGTGCAGCGGTCAATCGCGCGGCAGATCCAGCTGCTAGACATCATCGGCAAAGGCCGCTTCGGCGAGGTGTGGCGTGGCCGTTGGCGAGGCGAGAATGTGGCGGTGAAGATATTCTCTTCCCGTGAGGAGTGCTCTTGGTTCCGGGAGGCGGAGATCTACCAGACGGTGATGCTGCGGCACGAGAACATATTGGGCTTTATCGCGGCGGACAACAAAGGTGAGAATTGTGTGTAAAGGCGGGTACAGACTTACTTAATGTAACATGCAATGTAACACGCAATAAAAGAATTTGCCGTCCACATTTATGCAATGTATCATGCAATGTAACTAGTGTGGACGCCTTGCGCGCACGAACCGTGCACACTACGCGCACGAACAGAGCATTTCAACTCGTGCACGCCGCGACCCGCAATTTGTCGGTTTTTTCGCCGAACACAAAGGGGCGCGCGGTGTGCGCAGAGCGCTAGAGTGTGGACGGGTTGTGTGTGTCTGTACGACGGCGGAACGCGCGCGAACAATGGAGTTCTCCATACACGGCAGACAGCTATGCTCGCCGCGCGCATGCCGGGAACAGATGCGAGTAGGTAGTAGTAGGTAGTAGGCTCGGTTAGTGCGCGCGCTGCGTCCACACTTATGAAATGATTCTTTCATGTTACGTTGCGTAAGTCTGTACCCGCCTTAAGGCATTGCCACGCGTCAAGTTGGATTTCTATTGTACGACAGTCTTTTAGTTAGTCAATGGCAATGTATAGGACGTAAGGAGCGGATCAATCGCACGTCGCGTCGCAAACCGTCGTGGTCGAGTAGATGAAGTAGCGGCTATTTTTTGTAAAGATTGTACGAAGCTAAATACTTTCGAAATGGCGGGTCATCGAATTGGTGAGCCAAGATAACTCCTCGCGCGTCAAGGGCTGTTGGTTCTGGCAAGTGGAGATCTATTAGACACTCGTGATGCGGCATGAAAACGTATTAGAGTTTATCAAGGCTAGTGTAACAATGATGGGTGTCATGTTTTAGTATAGTGAGTTCACACAGCTGTTTAGCTAGCGCGTTTCTGTTAAGGTTGTACAAAGTTAAATATTCTCGGTCCTGGTTTTTGGGATTGTTGAATATGAATTATACATGTAGTTTCACCACATATTATAAAGTGAAGTCGTCGTTTTCCTGCATGTGTCTGTTGCTCCGCTTTCTTCTTCTAAACAACGCAATGGATTTTAACGTGGTTTTCGCTGATGGAAAGATCGATAAAGGACGATGTTTTTTGATATGATATGTAGATACACTTGTATAAAATGGCTTAATTATGACGGTATTTGTATAGAAAAGCTAACTATATACCAATGCGCAGACAACGGCACGTGGACGCAGCTGTGGCTGATCACGGACTACCACGAAAACGGGTCGCTGTTCGACTTCCTGACCGCGCGCACCATAGACGCGAGCACTCTGGTCAAGATGGCGCTCTCCATAGCCACGGGGCTGGCGCATCTGCACATGGATATCGTAGGCACTAAGGGTAATGCACGCATACATATTACACTACACAAGTACTGTAAGGCAGTAGTTATATTTGAGACGTTTGCGATGGAGACAATAGGTCCATGGGGCCGGGGGCACACAAATCTTTTTTATACTAGATAGATATCAGACTGATAAACCAGTGATCAGAATAAATCAGTGTACACTTTTTACAACAGGAATTTAACCCACGATATCTGGATATAGGCTATTTGGCCAAATATGATATTTATGGATGGAACAAATAGATCAATTTAAAAATAAGGGTGAAGCTAAAAAAGAGATACAGTGACGTTGGAATAACAAATGAATAAAGAAACAAATAAGAGAAACGACACAGCTTTCTTCAAAAACATATGCTATGTGAAATTATCTAAAACAAATTATAGGATTTTCAGCAAAGGAAGCATTACAAATCGAACAAAAAGAAACTGCCTTTATTATAATTAGTGCCGAACACAACATGAACAAAGTATGCATATAAAAAAAAACCAAATTATTTTCATTCTCTTTGCTGTTTTCTATGTCACTAACTCAATCTCTTTATATTAAGATTTTTTAATCCAAATTTTCACACTTCTTTCATACTATTTGTAAACATTTTCTTACACACAAACCTTGTCCTAACAATTACGAACACAACAAAAAACGAATTAGCCAAATTGGTGCAGCCGTTCTGAAATGATGCGCGATGCGATGAAATGATGATTTTTTTGTAATTTACCATCTTTTACTTTGTATGTTTGCTTGAAATGTCTTTTTTTATAGTTTGTTTTGTCCCCCTGTTGAGCAAGATTATGAATAGTTAGTAGAGGTTGCTAAAAGCCGATAGTCTCAAAATGGAAATATTCAAGGCCTCTTTATAGGCGGTTTACTACAACTTTACTTAGTTAAAAAAAAATTTATAAACCTATTTTGTCCTACTGCTGAGTAAAGGCCTTTTTCATCAGTTTTTATTATTAAAGAAAAATAACAATTTCGAAATTTCGATTTAACTTACACATATTTGTAGTCTACACCTAAATTAATTTGTGTATGGTTTCCTAACTACGGGTCCAGGCAAGCCGGCGATCGCCCACCGCGACCTCAAGTCGAAGAACATTCTGGTGAAGAGCAACCTGAGCTGCGTGATCGGGGACCTGGGGCTGGCGGTGCGCCACCACGTCGCCAGTGACTCGGTCGATGTGCCCTCCACCAACCGAGTCGGTACCAAACGATACATGGCCCCGGAGGTAAGCATAAGCTGTCTTCTAGCATTGAGATATAATGTACTACGTACTAGAGAAGACGTCCCAACCAGATTGTTTGTAGCACGCATTAGAGCCAGCTCGCTCCAACTATATTAGTTTGTGGCAGGCGCTAAACGCAACAATACGTGTGCATTCTGTGTTCTTTTTTATTATAATATGCCTTTATGTGTGCTAAGGTACTTTTTAAACAACTCAGGAAATACAAATAAAACCAAAGGAATCACTTTTCATCTGGTTGACTGATTATTTGTGACTAATTATTTTATCAAATCGCAGAGACATGAAGCGGCGGCCATGTTTCGGTAATGTGCAGAAGATGACAACTAAGTCTCGCACCACGGTACAAGTATCATTGTACCGTGCCCGCAACGCACCACGCACTAGATGCCCGCTGTCATCTAGCTGTGCACATTTATTGTATGGGACGTCTTCTCTAGTTTATTTACCTCAATGTCATCTAGTCACCAATTTACAGTTGTAAAGTGGTGCCGGAATGAAACGTAGTTTTCCTTTGAACTGCCCCCTTACTCTTGAAACCGATCGCTATTGGATCGGATTGGTATTGTGAATTTTCGTACTCCTAAGTTACGACACCAGAGCTAATAGGTTGCCACCGGCAGCGGGATAGACCCAAGCTATCGGTGGTTAGGGCTGCAGAGTGAGGAACCTCCTCACAATACGTGCCGTGTCAAGGAGTACTGCCTTCTGTATCTGGCCCTTGACCCAACCTTTTAGCGAGAGCCTCTCTAGATGTTGATCGAGGCTCTTAGCTATAAGACCGTGTGCCGAAACGACTATCGGTACAATAATAGTTGAATCCACATCTTACATGGCGGCAACTTCGTGAGCCATGTCAAGGTACTTACTGAGCTTGTCCTTCTCGGCTTTCACGAGGTTCTCGTCATGAGGTATGGTGATATCAACCAATATTGCTTGGCGCTGAGATCGGTCGATCACCACGATATCAGGCTTATTGGCGACAATAGTCCTATCCGTGATGATAGAGCGATCCCAGTAGAGCGTTGCATGACCATTTTCGAGAACTGGCGCAGGTGCGTACTTATAGTACGGCACCTCTAATTCAACAAGGCCATATCGAAGAGCAAGTTGCTGGTGAATTATTCTGGCTACTTGGTTGTGTCTGTGCAAATACTCTCCGTTAGCAAGATGAGAACAACCGGAAATAATATGTCGGAGTGATTCTCCAGGACAGCGGCATGCCCGACAGATGTCGATCGTCTTGATAACTTCATCTTCAATGGCACAGACAAAACCTTCGGTTTCCCCAAAGAGGTCACCGAAACGTAGCCAGTTCACCGAGGCAGGCAAATCTACATCAGGCCCAGTTAGAGCCCGATAGTAGCGCCCGTGTAGCACCTTGCTCTTCCATATGTCCTTGCGATCGAGAGTGCTTAGCACCACTGGTTTGCGCCAGTTTTCTGTTGCCAAGGAGAGCAGCGAAAAGCGTCTATCAACTGCCACGACATCCAAATGCATCCCACACTCACTATTAAGGAAATAATCCCTGAGACTGCACACCTTACGGTTATGTAGGTCCTTGGCATTTAAAAATCCGCGACCCCCACATCTCATTATTATTATTATTATTATTATGATGTTATTAACCCGAGCCCAGGTACCGTGCCTCTTAGAAGCACCCTCGGGTTTTCCGCTCTCGAACCGTCTCGAACCCCCAGAAAATCTGGGGGGAGATCGGAGACTCACTCGCGAGATGCCATCCCTCGCCAAAAAACCTCTGGGGAATTTCGGTCTCACGGCTTGAGGTACCTGTAAGTTTTTCGTCGCCCATAAACAAGCCCGGTCATTTGCGACCGACAGCAAGCACACTCTAAAAAAAAACCCTTTTATATTACGCACCCCAACAGCGCCCTCCGCCCGCTAATAATAATGTCAATAGTTGCCAAATTGATACATCGGTTTAAATGGCAAGCCGTTTAGTCGCGATTCGGCTAGATGGCGCTGACGCTGAACCGAGACGGCACTAAACGCTACGTAGCGCCGGAGGTAAGACATACAGCTAGAGCCTCTTCTTACATACATACATTCATCCATCCATCCATCCATCCATCCATCCATCCATCCATCCATCCATCCATCCATCCATCCATCTATCCATCCATCTATCCATCAATCACGTTTTTATTTGTAATATAATTGTTAAACCTTTTTGGCACTCCTTGTCTTTTACCATCTTCAATTTATACTCTTACATATTTTTTGTATACTGAATGACTTATGTGCCAAAATAAAAACAAAATCACGCTCATTTCCCGGAGGAGTAGGCAGAGACCACAGTCTTCCATTTGCTACGTTATACACACATCCTTCGCATCATTCCTCTCATGACGTTCTTCATACGTCTTTCTTGTATGTGCACTGCACGTAAGATGACTAGCCATCCCCTTAAGAGATGAATTTCTAAAAAGTCCCTCTTAACGCTCACATACGTTAAACGTGGAACCATAGTGCTAATTTTTAATGTGGCACGTCATAGTGACTACATCCTGCCTGATGGTAAGCAGCCGATGCAGTCCAAAATAATGTGAGCGCTCCTCACCGTGGAACAAGCACGGTAACAAGCGCACCCATTCATGACGGCCTGCATAAATGCTGTTTCACGCTCCGTTTAAAAGACCCGGGATTATAGGAGCTGGGAAACACATGCGCCGGCAGAGAATTCCAAAGCCGAATGGTCTTACAGAGGAACGACGTCAATATGATGTTCCTTCACCCAAAGGTTTGGGTCGCGTGTCGACAGTGAGCCGGTTAGTCAGTCTCTTCTTTTATTCTTCTACCTTCAATAGGCGACTTGTTCTTATCCGTTATCTCAAGTCCAAGTATCCTGGTGAAGAGCAACTTGAGGAGTGATTCAGTAGGCGTGCCCTCTACCAATCAGATCACCACATTGCCACGGAGGTGAGAACACTGATGCCCGGGTTACACGAGGCTAGTTTTCCAAGCTAGGATAGCAAGCTAAACTCTACTAAACAGTCCTGTCTTGCTGACCTGGCTTGGAACATGCTAGTTCTGTTTACATGAGGCTATATTATTTTAAGCTAGTATTATTGCAGTGAGTCCAGTGTAGGGCAAAATGTAATCTAACTACTGATTACTAACAACGATTACAATTTGTAGTTAGTAATCATAATATTAGATTACATGAAGTAATCATAAAAAGTAGTTAAGCATTTTGATTACTAACTACAAATTGTAGTTGCAATCACGGTTACGTGATTACTCTTTGTAACTACCTACGTTTACTTCTAGTAAAAAGACAACAAAACACATTTTGCAAGGTGAAAAGGGTATGTTCTATGACTTGTTACTTCCATGCTTATTATCTCTAAGAAGGAAATTAGAAAAACTGTGCAATGAAAATTTTGACGACTGCAACATTCTGGCAAGAACGCATTTAGAAAGCTTTAATAACCGTTTTGATATACCTACCGCCAAAGTACAAGCCCAGAGGTCAAAAGCAGATAATTATGATAGTTTCCTATTATTTGTCAGATATGGAGCGAGAACTCAGTGTTCTTCACAGATACCCAGAACTATGTACGATTTTCTTTTTTCTAATTGGAGAGTAATACGAAATCGCGACAATAAGCAAATAAATGGAAGATGCTTATACAGTTTTTATCTATTTTTACACTATACATGACTTGTAGGTAGTTTTCAATCGTGAAAGTTAAGTAATGTTCTCCGAGGTCGCCAAGAGGATGGGTGACCGTAGGTTCATAAATTCTCGAGGTTTTCGATCGCGAAAGTTAAGCAATGTTCGCCGAGGTCGCCAAGGGGATGGGTGACGGTAAGTTCATAAAATCTAGAGGATTTCGATCGCGAAAGTTAAGCAATGTTCGCCGAGGTCGCTTACTGGTCTCCCATCAATTACTCTACCTGCGCAAAGCTTAACTTCTGTGACTGTAAACAGAACGTCTGTTGAAATTGTATGAAACTATTAATAGCGGGGTTATTAGCCAATGGATGGCTAATAATGGCTATTAATGGATTATAATCGCTAATAATCCAAACAATCCGGCTATTAACCCATCTCTAAAAAGCACCTACGCATCTATTTACGAATCGAAGTTTTATATTCATCGATAATAAAAAACTTAAAATAAATTTAAGGTTTTTTGTATACCACCGATTTAGAGGTTATTTTGTAGAATATAAAACTCTTCTGTTAGCCATTTCTTTTCACATTTTAATTTTTAACTTTTTTACATATTTAGTTATACATTAGGATTTTCTTAGGATGAAAGTAATCAGTAGTTATAACTACTCGATTTCCGCAATCAGATTAACAACTACTATTTGTAACTTGATTATTGTAGTTAGATTACATGTAATCATAACAACTTGTAGTTAACTACTTTTAATCGTAGTTAGTAGTTAGATTACAAAATAGTAGTTAACTATGCCCAACACTGGCAGTGACTGAGGTGACCACACGTCCAAAATGAACAGCATGCAAAAACATAATACCTACTATTCGACTGAAAGAGTTACTTAGATAATTTTTGTTAGTTCTTGAGAATACGTTGCTCTTAAATTTTTTATTTTATTTTTTATATCTTTGGTAGTCATATCAATACCCACTGTCATTAATTTGCCGCAATTTTTTTGTAGTGCTGAATTACGTTTAGACTTGTTTTTATAGCTTGAAAGGGTGGCGTTCCACAGACATTCATAGTCACGGTACAGTTGTACAAACTTTAAATTAATCTCCGTACTTAGTTTGGGCATCTTAAAACTTTAAAAACACGTCGCACTTACAAAAATAAACGAAACACGTGGTTCATGCTTACTAGCCAACTGAAAACTAGCTTCGCCAGCCACATGAAGATAGTACACAAGCCAGGATAGTAAAATCAGTGGTAGGGGGCGCCCCCTACCACTGATTTTATTTTTTTACTATTTTACTAGCCTGAAAAATAGAACTCCATCCTATTAAAAACTGTCCTGGCTTGTAAACTAGCTTACTGACACTAGCTTGCTGTCCTAGCTTGAAAAACTAGCCTCGTGTAACCCGGGCATAGCGGCCATCGCCTGGGAAATGCAATGCAATCAAATTGTATGCGATCAAATTATCGACTTGAATGCGAAAATAGACCAAGAGATTCAAACACCAATGCAACTTTCAAACAAACTGTTTGAATAAGACTTAATAAATTAATGAATAAACTGTTTTGCGCATATACAGGGTTCTCTCCAACATTCATTTCTTACCGACATATTATGAAATTTGACATGTCTCATTTGGATACTCGTGGCTTGAATCTGCCACAGACGGCATCTTTAAAACATGATATACGATAATCCATATTTAGTTCAGGCTGCAGAAGAAAATCTATTCAACAATTCAATTTAATTTATTCATTAGTAAATAATAATAAGTATTCGGTGTTGAACAGTGTGACGTCTGCCTATGTTTATTTATTTATAAATAGAAACAAACAGTGTTATGTTTTCAGAGTTGTGGAAAAATTACCATAACGATTTCATTTACATTATAATGTATAATTATTACATACAGAGATTCTCTGCTAGTATCCTCAAAAGATTAGTCAGAGACTTGGCAATGAGGGCCGCATAAGCAGGGCACTGCCATAGTCCAAGGCACACCAACTCACAACTGCACATGTGCTCAGCGTGATAAGTGGTAAGCCCATCTCGCCGCTCCATGCTGTTGGATGTATGCGCAGTCTTTAGTTCGTTAGTCGCCTTTTACGACACCCAAGGGAAAAGAGAAGTTGTAGTATTTTTATTTGGTACCGCTATACCACACGGTTCTTTTAGAGGTAAGCTTACCTTAGCTTTTTACTCCAAAATGCTAACCAGTTTTATAAATAAAAATAAATATATATTTATAAAAATAAATAGATTGTTTTACACTTGGGTCTTGATACTTAATAATGCATAACAAAAATGTTATTCGTAGTACACCTTTAAGATAGCAACCAAGCGTTATTTCCAATACATGTACCTATATACAAATAGTATAATTTGCAGCGTTGCCTCGTGTGTCTAGGAGTCGGAATGCATAAGTAATGCTGACCTCTTCATGACAGATCGCGCATTTTATTAAATATTCTAGAGCGGTTGGCGCAGACTTTTCTACGGCACTCGATACATTTTCTATCATACGTGTATTACTTTTTATTGCTTAGTCGTCGCGAAGGCATTTCCCATATTATATGAGCTCTGTGAATTCCGTGTGAAACAGCAGACATATATTTTGCGATAACACAGTTGGTCTCGTAGTAAATATTGTCTATTTTGAAAAGACTATATGTCCATCATTATATAGGACATTCATGAGCTGATATGATTATGTGACATTTAATACAATCCCATCAAAACATCCACTTTCTTAAAAAAAACGATTTTATGTTATTCTATTAACTTTAGTCACTTATACGTATTTTTCTGAACTCCACTTCCAGTTTCTTGCAAGGAAACGCAGAATGCCATGTTAACCTTAATTTTTCACATTTTTTTTTACATTTTGTACTTAAAACGTTCTCTTTTTTAACAATAATTCTATTTACATCAGCCAATACAATCCGCAATGATATAACTGGCTACTTGGTTGGTGAATCCTCCAGTTATTCTGATACATTAAAAGGAAAGTCTTGTTGAAGGAGCTAAACTATGGGATTAGACATTTAGGGTCCATTTCTTGTATGGCCTAATTCTCCCTATGACTATTATTCTACTATACTACGAGGGGCGTTCAAAATATTCTCGGTATGTGGATAAAAACAAACAAGTACGAAAAGTTTGATATTTTTATTTTTCAATATACTCCCCCCCTATGTTCATACACTTATAAGATCGATCAATTTTTTTTTTTAATCCCTCATAAAAATATTTTTTATCTTTGGTGTAAAAATGCTCCTCCACGGCCGTCTTCAACGCTTCATCGTCAGAAAATTTATTTCCACGCAGATCCTTTTTAAGATTGGGGAACAAAAAGAAGTCGCTTGGGGCTAAGTCCGGACTATAGGGTGGATGAGTAACAGTTTCAAACCCACATTCAACAATAGCTGCCTTGGCAATATGAGCAGTATGGACAGGGGCGTTGTCATGCAGAAGCAGAACACCTTTGGTTAACTTTCCTCGCCTCTTTTCTTTGATCGCATCTCTTAATTGACGTATAACGTTAGCGTAGTACTGCCCTGTGATATTTACACCTTTTTCTTTATAATCGATAAGCAAAACTCCTTCACAATCCCAAAATATTGTGGCCATGACCTTGCCAGCTGACGGGATTACCTTGAACTTCTTGGGATGAGCTGAACCCTTAATGTGCCACTGCATGGACTCCTGTTTGCTCTCTGGGTCATAATGATGAACCCAGGTTTCATCTCCAGTAACTATTTTTTGCAGCACCTCATCGGGATTTTCACCACACAGGTCGATAAAATCTGAACAGCAAGCCACACGCATATCCTTTTGAAGAAGCGTCAGCATTCGCGGAACCCATCTTGCACTTACTTTTGACATATTAAGATGGTCATGTATAATGTCATGTACGGTACCAATAGAGAGATTGGTTACTTGAGCTATAGATTTTACCTTCACTCGGCCGTCTTCCAATATAAGTTTTTCCACTTTATCAATATTTTCTTGTGAGGTAGCCACTACAGGCCGGCCAGGTCTAGGGTCATCTTCAATACTCTCCCTTCCACGCTTAAATTCGCTTGACCATTTTTGAATAGTAGATAAAGAAGGAGCAGACTCACGGTAAACACAATCCATTTCCTCTTTTATGGTTTTTTGATTTTTACCCTGTTTTGTCAAGAATTTTATGACGGATCGGTGCTCTAATTTCGTTAAAATTGTTAATTCGCTCATGGTGTTCATGTTTGTTCGAAAATTGCAGAAAAACAAAAGAACATCTCGGTTCCAGTTTTACTTTTTTTTAATGTCAATGGATGAATCTTAGCGGCCAGTAACAAATATATATATAAAAGAGGTTGTAACGTATCAATACCGAGAATATTTTGAACGCCCCTCGTACTTATGAATATAACTGTTTCTTGATTTAACCACATTGTTTTTTGCCCACTCTCAGAGCAGTGTGCAAAAGTCTATAATATTGTAGCATGTATTCCATATACCATAGCGCCCAAAGAAATTTGGTGAGTTGTTTCTTTGTCGCACCTCCAAAAGATGGAATAGTCTACCAGCACACGTTTTGCTTGCTATGATATGGGGTTCTTCAAACGAGGCGTGAAGAGGCGCCTCATGTTCCGACAGGGTAAGGTGACTGATGCCATGTCTCTTTGACTCTACACCAGATGTCTTCGCGCCTTGACTATATTTCCACCTAACATCAGGTTGAGTGGAGTCATTGGCCGGGCTGATTATATAAAAAAGGACGTAACGTAATAATATTAGCAGGTACTTTTAGGCATTGCTTTACCAAAATATCTCGTCTGTTGCAGGTGCTGGACGAGTCGATGGACACGAGGCAGTTTGACCCGTACAAGCGCTCGGACGTTTACTCGCTAGGTAACTTAATATTTATTAAATACAAGGTAACACTCGAGGATAACGCTGTTCCACAGGGACCTGCTATCTGAATTAAAAAGTATCTCATGTCTTAGTCCGAATCATGGTATGTCTAAAAATATCAATAAACTTCGTTCTGCTGTTCACAAGTAATGCTTTACATTTAAGTAAATAAGAAAATAGAATTTGTATTTGAACTATGGCGCGTAATCAAGTGTGATTGGTTACAGATCACATAGATATTTAATAATAATAATATATCTTAATTTCGGATAATGAGACCTATACAACACAAATAAAATTGAAAACAAATATTAAAATCATTAATTACAAATAAAAAATAAAATAAAAAATAACAAAATTAAAATACAAAAATTAATTAAATTAACATATGCTACATTTTAAAATAAAAAAATAAAATACGAAAGCAATTATAAATAAAATTAAGACCAAAATCAAATCTGCTTTCTCATACTATAAAAATCTATTATTGTTTGTAACATTCAAACAAACAATAACAAACTCAGCAGCAGCATTGAAGCATTTACTGAAATGAATTTACTGCAGTCTTTAGTAAAACTGTCTCCAAAATCGTACCTTATGTCTCTATCTGCCGTGTAGTATGAGCTATAATAGGTGCACTTACAATTAGATGTTGATCATTGATTTATTGATCAATGATCAATAAACAAACTCTTCCATTTGTTTTCATTTCTAGGTTTAGTGCTATGGGAAATGAGCAGGCGTTGTGGCGCGATGCCAGACGACTATCAGCCGCCTTACTACGACTGCGTGCCGCCGGACCCCGCGCTAGAGGACATGCGACGGGTTGTGTGCGTCGAACGGCGGAGGCCTAATGTGCCCAATCGGTGGCACTCTGACTCGGTAAGCAACAAACTATACAGGTTTGGTGCACCCCAAGGCTCTCATCTGGGACCACAAGTTCTCTTGCTGCATCATTAACCGTCAGGTTATTATAATAGTGTTTCTTTCGAACTCGCGTTAGAGGTCATGCAGTGTCGAGCGGCGGAGGCCCAACGTGCCCAATAGGTGGCAATCAGACCCGGTAAGCTATAAACTGTACAGGTTCAGTGCACCACAAGGCTCTCATCTGGAATCACATCTTCTGTTGCTGCATCATTAACCGCCAGGGTATTATAATAGTGTTCCTTTCGACCTCGCGCTAGAGGACATGAGGCGTCAAGCGGCGTAGGCCCAATGTGCCCAATCGATATCATTGAGACTGGGTAAGCAAGATAATTGGTTCGGTGTACCCCAAGGCTGTCATCTGGAATCATAACTTCAGTTGCTTCGACAAGGTTTAGCGTAATAAACCTCGCATCTTACTACGATTGCGTGCCTCTTGATCTAGCTCTTAAGAATATGCGACGGTTAAATTGTGGCGAATTACGTACGTACTCAAACTTTGGTTAAAAGTATAACAAGCTGTCAAACAATACGTACAGTAACATTTGTACAATATCAATTAGGTTATATCGACAATATGTTACATAGTAACATTCTGTTTGCTGTGTCAGTAATGTTAATAATTGTGTTGGGGGTTTTATCCCTCCTACATTTAGTGCTAGCTACATTATTTATTGGATGTATGTAAATACAGCTAGTAAATAAATGTATTATAGGAACCGCGTGTAGCCCAACAGGAAAATGGGTTAAAAACATCAAAACTCTTGCCAGGTGCTGTCAGCGATATCTAAAGTGATGAAGGAGTGTTGGTACCAGAACCCGGCGGCGCGGCTAACTGCCTTGCGCATCAAGAAGACGCTCGCGAACATCGGCACGCCCGACTACATCAAACTGTAAGCACGTTCACGGCTGATGGCCCCACCGGCTGATTTCTACACCCACTAGCAAGCAAACTAGCGATTTTAAATACCTCGTTTCAGCGTGGATCGTCCAGTCCGGTCATTGTTCAATATCTTAACTCTTGCAACGGTACTTTCGGAAATATAAGTCGACTTAAACGTGACACAACGCGATTTATAAAATGGTTTAAATAAAGCACGATTCACAATTGACGGACGTACCTTAATTTATTTTATAAAAGTTTGACGGTTTCACTGTTAAATGACAAATAACCTTTTGAACTGGTCTTCCGTTTTTGAAGAAATAAAAGTATAGATGACATATCAAGCTAAATTTGGATATAATATTATCCTGAACGTCCGAGTCACTCCATCACATATTCTTCCTCAACCGTTCAGACACGCTCCGTCAACTGTAAATCGTCTTTAAAAGTACTCCGAAACGTTCCCTAATTTTAATCTAACATTCAAAAGACGTTTATCATCTGTTTGATTTATGTAATAATATGTCACCTGTGAGAATTAAGGGTCTTCGTTACGTCACTGGCAGTATCTGCGCAAAAATTATTACTTTTGTGAAAGTAATAGTATTTGCACTAGGGCTATTTTTTGTAGCAGATGGCGATCCATAGTCTCTGGCTACCCTACCCTACCCTGGCTTTTTTGTCAGATAGCAAATAAAAAAAAGACATATATTCCATCTGCTTCAACGATTGACCCTGCCAATGTAATGACTGATTTACTTACGGCATTTACTGGCGTCAGCGCATTAGCTATGTTACTTAAAAGCTGATTAATAATACCGGGTAAATAGTTACTTTCGCTGTTTATTAGTTAACACTGGCGCCAGTGACTAACAATGTGAATCGACCTTAACAATGTCCGAATTTGAATTGCTCGCTGTCACTGAATAACAATCCAGTGACTATTATAAATTTATGATATACGTTTATGACCTAGTCACTTTGTGATTGAATAAATTCCTTACCACATTAACTTTGACTTAGCATGGATTGTGAACGAAAAATCTATGTCTGAGTTTTAGAATGTTTGTAAACGTAGGAGAAAAAAAATATGTCCATACATTGAAGAATTTGCTTGGTGTGTACAATTGTTGCACCGTTGGCTGGTTGAGATTAATTTAAACATCTTTTTTTTTAAAATATAAAAGTTTCTTAATACTGATTTTTTTACATACCAAACATTTCTTCTACGTCGATAAAGATGATTTCTTTAATGCGTAAATGCGTCTCCGGAACTTGTATCTCCTAGCTTTACAATAAAAGTCAAAACTATAGTACCTATAACTGTAACTGTTAACTGATGAAGGTACATTTGAAAAATTGCATTAATATTTTTT
The DNA here is from genome assembly GCA_963921215.1 of Scoparia ambigualis. Lineage (NCBI taxonomy): Eukaryota > Metazoa > Arthropoda > Insecta > Lepidoptera > Crambidae > Scoparia > Scoparia ambigualis. The sequence goes on from OY992501.1 coordinate 4,760,286, forward strand.
CTGTGAAAAGGTGTTAAATAAAAAATAAAAAATGAAACATGTAATAATCATCACAATCGGATACATCACAATTTGAAATTCTATTCTCATTTATTTAAACGTTTTATAATTATCAGAGTTGGATAATTTACAAGAAGCAACTGAAATTGTAAAGCTAGGCGAAATATAAAACATTATGTTCTCGAGGCATTTATCTGATTCACCGTTGTGTCAACATGGCCGTCGAATACTTTGGTGACCATGACCAGCCATACGCGGGTGCGGCTGCAAGTCCAAGAGACTATCATATTGAGCATTTATTAAAACGTTTCTTGTGGTGATATATTTTTCGTTACCAAGTACGTAGTTGTAACTATGATTTTAAGGTTCGCGTTTTTAGTTTTTATCGGTTGAAAAAACCTTATTATTTATAAGAAATATAGATTGTAAACGGACACATTTATTTAAATATATATATAAAATAATTTGTAACTATATTTTTCTGTGATATGTAAAACTGTGTACCAATACTCAGTAGGACGCTTCGATTCAAGCGAAAGTGGGTTATTAAGTGACGCAGTTTGGATACGTAACTGTGGTGTTGAATACTCCGTACTCCGTCGCTTGAGTGGGAATGTTCCTGTTGAATATTGGAACGTTAAATTCGCAGCTGGTTTTGTGTTCGTACTACGTCTCGTTCTCCAAAGTGTATAGAATGCTTTAATAGTACGTTTTCTTATTCTAATTTCCCTTTACCCCTCCCCATAGATGTTGTACCAAAACTATTACTGTGTTAATATTATCTATGCTCATTTTAGGGGCGTGCCGCAAGTGTAATATATCATTATACAAAAGGAGAGTTGAAATTACAATAAATTTTAAAACTGTTTGGAATTTGAATTGAGGTTAATAGTACGGTCGGCGGCGAATATTGCTGGACACTTGCGCTGTGGCATATGCGCGAGTGCTAAGCGGTTCCCGTCGCCGACTGCACCTTGCGCACTATCCCACAGTGAGCGTTCCAGTACCTTGAATTTTATTGTTACATAATAATAAAATTGTCTATGTAAGATGCTTTGATAAGTTTTCAAATCTATTTTATAGTACACAATGATCTCCGCAGAATTGGCATCGAAACTAGTTGTTAGGAATACGATAGTAGCGCTCCGTTTACCTGACTATCAATTTTAGAACGAATTACATAACATAAATTATATTTGTCTTAGTAAGTGTAATATATTAAAGTGATTGGTGTTGTCGAAATTTCATTAGTTCAATTGCTTTTGAGACATTATAATTGGATGGATTATATATATATATATATACATTTAATATACAAATTATTAAAGAGTAAATTTTAAATAAGAAAACAAGCAATTCGTAAAAGTGTATTTTAATTATTTCCGTTTTGATTAAATATGCTACTTAATTATGTAAGTAAATGTATAGAAAATAATGTTATAATAGGAACGATGTTCGGAAAGGCGTTTGATGCCACTCCTGCGGAGCTTCACGTGGCCTAATGTTAGTGAAGAGTTTCATACCTTGTACATTGCACCTATTTTCGTACTAGTTCCGTAAGGGGGATATTTGTGAGGCGGACATTTTGAGATTTTGTATATAGAGGGTGATGCTTATCGCCACATACGACGTAACTATACGCTAAGTTATAATGTAAGTGAGTAGATTTCATACATTTGTGTATTTTTTTATATTTGTAGTTTACCATTTTTTATTAATTTATTATAATATTATAGAGCTACATAGTGTTAGAGGGGTTGTAATGTGAATTTGGTGCATATAAAATTGTTGTTTCGGTGCAAAATTGGGCAGTGAGTAGAACCGCGCGTCGGGGAATGGACTGAAGTCGTGTTTTGTTGATTTGTTGCTAACTTCGGGTGAATCTGTTTGATGATCTTTTTTAGTAAACTTAAACCAGTTACAACACTTAAGTGACCGCCCTGCCAGTATTGTGCTATTTGGACGATCGCTGTTCTGTCACGTGACGTTGTATGTGAATTTCACACGCAAAGTAACTACTTATACACGTTGACGTTTAATATTTAAGCAGTCCAAAGTGAGAGGAGAATGTTATAGTTCATGTCAGTTAAAGTCAAAAGTAAAAAAACGCTTGATCAAATAAACTTTTTAAAAGTGTACTCATTTTAGCAAAGTCGTAACCAATCGTGGACAAGGGCTACACACTCGGCCACATAAAAGGTATGTCTAAGATATTTATCTATACTTAAACGGAAGGTATGTAAAAAATGGCTTCAGCTCATTCTTCGTTTCCCGCGAGTATAGTCGGAGGCGTTATTTTGATTAGGGTTGTAAATTAATCGTAAGTGGGCAGACCGACAAATAGACTGATCGTATTCATAGCAGCTAGTGATCGGGGGGCCGGTGTGAGTTAGGTTATAGCTTTCGTTGTGACGTCATGCTTGTTAACTGCAGTTTGCTCACTTCACTATACGGTCGCGAGTTAGGGCCAGAGCAGACATGCTACTTTTAGCATCGGCGATCGGTGATTTAGCCGCTGAGTGAAGCTGAATGCAGTGACCTCACATTCCACACCGCACACTTAAAAACGTCGCTAAAACGCTCGATTCCGATACCGCGTCCGAACGCATGAAGTCACCAAATCGCGATGCTGCATCGCTAAAACGTGCGACTCCTATACTGCGATCGAGCGCAGAGAATCGCCAAAACGATGCAACATCGATACTTTTAGCATCGGCGATCGGCGATTTCGCGACTGGCATCGCGTTTTGGCGACTCTCTGCGTTCGATTGCAGTATCGGAATCGCGCGTTTTAGCGATTCAGTCGCTGCATTCAGCTTCTAAAAAATCTTCTAAATCGCCGATCGCCGCTGCTAAAAATAGCATGCCTGCTCTTTCCCTTAGAGTTGAAAGCAGCGCCATCTATACTTAAGCCAAATTCAATCAAGAATGTTTGTAGACAAATTATTGACTTTTTATTTATTTTTATTTTATTTTGTTAGTACAAAATATCTAGTGTCATTCGGATTTTTACTTTTTCTTAGGTGAGATTTATTAGAAACGCACTAACAATAGTGTCTTTCAAGAAACAGTAAAAATCCGCGTGACACGAAATATTTGCACAAAGAATTGTAAATACTTAATTTGTTTACAAGTTATTGTTTATCGAATTTGGTCCTCTTATAGAGCCTAGGTGGTACTACATGTTTTTGCCGACAGATGGCGTTATTTCGATTCTATACAAATTGTCGTTGATCTCGATCGAATAGGGAATATGACTCGCACGCAACGTGAGATGCTGTCGTGTTCAATTCGAGATATCATGGTAGCATCCCCGCAGTTATGTTGGGGGCTAATTGTCTAACTTCAACACCTATCGCAATAACTTTCAAGTACAACTACATTGCTTTGCTAGTTTGCTTATTTTAAACAAATTTTAAAATAATCAAACTAGCGAAGTATTGTATTTCTTATTGAAAGGTAAAGTTTACACAATGGGCCCCCTGGCGTCACTAAGTTTACAACGCAAGCGGTTCAGGTGGACTGGCGCCAGCGATCGGCAGCTGGCAGCGGCCTGACAATCAGTAGCGTATTTTGTACTTTTACAATAAAATATTAAAACAGGACAATACATTTTTATACTGCATTTTTTACTATCACAAACACGGAACACCATTTATCACTGTGTGATTTGCATCGATAATAGGATCTATAATAAAAAAATGTCGGCTGCCGACGCCTTGATTGGTAACAGGGACTCGTAACGTAAACCAAACTACCTCCGAAATTGCGTGTTTTATAATCGGTTGGCCTCTGTCTACCTGAACGCGGTATTTGCGTATTTAATTTGTCTGGTAGAAGCATTTGACTGAACTCACATCGGACCCTCTGTGCGGTTCTCGTGACAAGGCGGCGCTAGGCACGAAGCAGCGGCCGGCGGTAGCGACTAATGTGGAAGTAATGTTTATAAAATAATATTTTTTTACATAATTGGGGAAGGACTTCCAACTAAATAGTATTTAAACTCATAGTACAGACAAATAGGTTGATCTTTGCAGGCGTGTGTACCTACTTTGCTCGACTCGCTAACTAATCAGGAAATAGCCGCTGCGCCGTGCTCACCACCGCCCGCCGTGGTCGCCACCATAGACAAAATATTACACAAAATACTTTCTTCCATATAACTTTAGGATTTATTGTTGCGTGCTATACAGAAATGAACTTTATAGGAATGTGTACACGGAGATCTTTTGTCTGTGCACAAACCGATACATTGTAAGTAACCGGCCGTTGTTGGATAATTAATTAAATAATTAGTATTTGAATAAGTTTTAAAATTTAAACAATTTTGTTATTCAGAAAGGTATATTCGCAAAATATCTATTTCGTAAAATGTCTACCGTTCGCAAAACGACTCTTTCTCATAATGTGTCTTTCGCAGAATGTCGCTTTCGTAGAATGTCTCTTTCGCAGAATGTCACTTTCGCAAAATGTCGCGATTTACTTATATTAAAATTTCAATTTTAAAAGGAAAATCATTTATTACAGATATCATGTAAATAATCATAAATTATTTATTGTAAAATAATTTTAAATTTCATGGTTTGTTTACATTATAACTTCAATACATGTGATTTTCTTTAAAAATCGAAATTTTACTCTAAGTATAATCGCGACATTTTGCGAAAGTGACATTCTGCGAAAGAAACATTCTGCGAAAGCGACATTATGAGAAAGAGACGTTTGCGAATATACCTTCAGACAAAATGCTAATAATTTGGATTCAAGGTGTAATGTAATGTAATGTATTTTGAGTGTAGAGAGAAATAGTAGGTAGGTAGTCAATTAGAAGTCTTCCGTAATTTCGTGATATCATTAGGCATTGCACGAAATCCTCCATGTCCTCATTTTTCACCAACACAACACTCTTGATGCCTTATGTGAGATAATTAAAGAACCACACTTTTTAGCAGAATACCGCGACCGTTGTGTATTAAATTATATGGAGTTGATTGTACTTAATGTGGTGAAATGAGTTACTAGCATTCGCTATTTTCTCCGGAGTTGGACTGTGCACAAACAGAAGTTTGTCTAAAATATCGCCCTGTAGAGTTCATTATTGTGTAGCGCGCAATACCTGCGTTAGCCTGGGGGTAGCGTGACGGAAAGAACAAATTAGAAAAATTCGAGTGTGAGTTAGCGTGTCTTCGAGAATGTAGCCGGTTGTTGTGTATAATCTTCCAGATAAAAATTATAGCAATTGAATTACCTCATTAGACTCGTATACAATATTAAAAAGTTCTCTTTAAATATTATCTAACATAGTGTAACCAGTAGTTAAGCGATTAGGCGTTGATAAAAGTATTGTTAGAGATCTTTAGACGATTGTTCGCCGTTTCAGAGTAGCGCAGCAGTTTATGTACTTTCTGTGTGAACGAGTTTGGGAAAGGTTGCTTCGATTCGTTCATGTCTTGAAGTCGATACTAAAAGTGATGACGACCTAAAAAAAGATGAATTTTAAAAATGTTTTATGTAAGTACATAAAGTGAATATTGGCTATGTGTGATTTTCGCTTTCTGTCGGTAACAATATTAAAATGTCCATGTAACATTAAATCGAACAAACAACAAAATTATTTTTTTATATTATTGCGCTCTTACATTCATTAATATTGAGTCATTAACATTATTAAGATTTCGTGTAACATTATTTCTAAGAACTATGAAATTTTAAAATTAATGTGTTTAACAATTACCTGTGGCAACATTTTGTTAGATTTTATTTTACTGGTAAAAACGCCTTTTTATGAACTTTACTATTCCGCTACTGGTTTGCTGAGACATACAAACACTATGTTCGAAGTGTTGAGTGCGAGTCTTAGTCAAAGTACGAACGAATTAAACTCAAACCTTGAACCAGCGCTACTCACCAAGTGACGAACTTCTGAAACCTGTCAACAGATGGCGTTGTTTCGATTATGCTGATTGTAGTCACCTTTCGATCGGATAGTCAGTAATCTCGCACTTAACATTTGAATGTATTTGGATGTATTAGTAGTGAAATAGTCATGGCTCATCGATTTGACTGATTTTAACACTGTACTTGTATCATGAAATTGTTATTAAAGTTGAAATCAGTAAATGTCAGTACAGATGAGTGTTTTAACCGTTTAGGCGTAACATTAAACGTTTTCATCTTATACACTTTCTTCTCTATGAAAATATGACCATTTTATGATATTACACAGTGTTTTAAACAACTTGCCTTTGTTGTTGATGCTTGCTAATTTTAATCGGTCAAAATTAAGAGTCATTCGTGAAGTTATGAAACTTATAGTGTGGATACACTTTTTGAATTTGTTACACCATGTCGCCAACGTTTGATAATCCAGTTGAGGGTGATAGATAATTTTGTATTCGTTTTACATAGCCAGTAGCGCGCGAAACACTGTAGTTACGTTTAGACCTAATCTAGATATAACCTTTAACCGTGGTAATAAATTATTTGCTTCATGCGAGTACCTGGCACTACCTTTGATGCCTTAAGTTTTAAGTCAATGGCACCACACACATGGTAATGCGCGCGAATTGTCATTCGACTGATGTATATCACTGTGGCTTATATTTATATTTAAAAATTTGTGCACCTCTTTAAGTCTTTATTAAATTATACAATTAAATACTGCCGTATTCTGATGTAATTGACTTAAAAAATCGTATTCATTATTCGATAGTATGCTTAGTTTATGTAACCAGTTGTTATTAGATTTTTACCTTTACGACAATTTTTCATTGTTATATTTGATACACAGTTGAGGCAAAAAATAAGACCTGTGGCGTTGTGCCTTACGTTGCTTGTGTAATTTATTACACAAACGCTTTTTAAGGCACTTCGCTTACATAAAAAGGCTATCCAACTGTACTATAACTTAATGTTTTATTTTGACTTGATGTTTTTATATTTTTTTTTAAGCATCTTGAATGCCGGTTTTCTATTTATGTGTTGTTATTACTGTAGTAGTGGTAGTGCAAAATATTTGTCCATAATCATTTATTGTATTTAATGTGTTTAGGTTGTCATAAGTTAATGTTTACGGCGTAGTTTTGTGTGCGCAATGTGGTCTGCACATTGCCACAACACTAAATTGTTTGTACCTTAAATCAGATTCTAAATAGCTGAAGTATTCAAGTGTCTGTCAAATTAACAAATTGAACAAGCAATAAATTTACAAATAGATTTTATTGAAAGAGGTTTTGTAAAGTAGTTTTTATTAGCGCTTAGCTGGTGAGGATGCGTACAGGCCGATCTGTCCATGCCGCCTACGTCGAGATGCGTAATAAGTTTTTTGAAAGCCCTTCTCGTTGCTTTGTGACGCTCTAAATGGTAAATCTGGGAATAAACACTACCCTATGGTTGACTGATGGATAATGCCTGAGGTATTGAGTCCGCCATGTAATATAATGTTGCAAAGGTTAAAATAAATTAAAATAAGGAGACAATCCCTAGTGCTAGCTTCTTCACCCCTATTCGATCAAGTAAAAGTCAAATTCAGTCGTATATGGCCGACATTGTAATACCAACTTGCTATTCAATACCTTTCACATAATGGACATTGTAATTTGAACTTAATTAAATAAAGCAAGCTCGAAAAGCAATGGAAGAATTCAACATTATATGGCCATGAAATTTTCAAATCGAACGAATAGTAAAAAATGTTGCACCGGACACTTTTAATGACTTCTAACGAGTGTACGGCATTGTATGGTAAATGTACGGATCGACCTGGAACTAGTGTTGGCGGCGCGTCCGTCCCGAGCTCAAGCTTACGAAACAATGACACACAACGAAATAACACTTACACTTATTGAAAGGTAATACTTTGTATTGAGTTTGCTTCTATTTGAACCTGTTATCGCAAATGTTGGTAGCTTTACGAAAAGTTACGAACAAATTACTCGTACAATTCGGAAAAGGACAAATGCTGGTACTGCGCCTGACCTTTTATGTCAAAAGGTGTAGGTTCGAATCGTGCTCATGGTATTTTTTACATTTGTTTTCTTCCGAATAATGCCACCTTATAAAAAATAGCAATAAATAGTGCCAATAGAACAATTTTCTATATATATTGCGAGCTCGGTGCTGGATTCGCCGCGAAGGCTGAGCGTCTCATACAATATTTTTATATAGCTGTAAGGTTATTTAATATAAGTTTTTGGAAATAAAATATTCTGGTTCATACATACTATTATAAAAATAACCATTGTCAATTGCAATATTTACAACATTTGCCGTTAGGTCATTTTGCATAATGTTAAAAAAAGCATATGTTTTGTTTAATATCCAAAAGGCAAATTAATTATTTTTTTACTTTATTTCCAATTAAAAGATAAGGTAAGTCGCTAGTGTTCTAGTGCTCGAAGGCAAGTTCACACTCACGACTAACTTACTGTTTTAATTTAAACCAATGAAATAAATGAATTTTTAAAATTATAGAATACAAGGGTTTGTTAGTACAGTATTTCTTCTCATTTCATCGCAGTCCATATGCTTCTCTAACAAGCAAATAGAGACGGTTTTGTGCATGCAAAATTTGCCATCATTGTCAAAACTGTTTATTTCTAATATTTAGAACATCTATTTAGAGAAACTTCGTATTCATACAATACATGATTATTTGTAATAAGTGCCTGATCATAAAATTGATAACAAAAGACTCCAATTTACTACATAAACCTAACAAAACAAAAAGACATTTAAATATCTACTTAAGTGAAGCCAGTGTGTCGAGAGCGATTGTTATTACAATTTGATCAGTTTTAAGTTTACTACAATTACTATGGGAGCGTCACCAGATGGCGCTTTGTATTCATACAATTTGTAGTTAACTCATAAGTTAGTGTAGTAAAAAAATTTGCTAGACACACATGCGGAACAGCAAACTGGTATGCCTAATGAGCGCGTCACTTTAAACATTATGTAATTTTTACTCCTTTGAGATTAAAGTAATGTAGCGTTAAGTAGTCAAGTTCAAATTGATGTCATTATTACGAAAAAGTACAAGCTTCGATCTGTTTGCGACATGATGAGCAATACCAAGGAGTACAAGTAATAATACATTTGGTTAGAACTGCAATAATTTATTTTGACAAGTGCACAGCGGCATATCACACGATTTTGCTGGAGATTTTTATGTATATTTCTTTGTACATAGTTAATTTAATTATACCATGCGTAAGTTTTATTAATTGTTTATGGAGTGGAATAATTGGTTTAATAATAATATAATAATGGTTATGGCGTGGACTCATAATATAATATTACAAAACCTGTGTTTTTATAGTTGGTCGTTTTATTTCGTTCCTCCTAACTCCTAAATTAAGTATATGAGCAGTTTCAGAAAAACGTGTATCCCCACTTTTGGACTGTCCCCTATGTTTGAAGTCTAACAACAAGTAAAATGTATGTCTGGCTAAATATGTTAATGGTTGAAAAGCAAAACAAATATCTAAACTAGTTAAATTTAAACTATTTTGTTACTAATTAGTGAGTAAGTATACTTAAAAAACGACAAACAAACACAAAAAAAAGAAAACACATCTTAATTTTTTTTCAAATGGCAACGTCATGGCTGTTACTTTACCAAACGAAATACCATAGCTAGAACAGCACAGACATGGATACAAAAATTCTTACCAATTCACAGCGAGAGCCACAGGAGTATATAGAACGTCTATGTTGAACAAACGATAGTGTGAATTCAGCATAAGCACTATCCGTTATCTGTGTATGTTCCATCCCCCAGTAAAACTAGAATAATATATTGATAAGTTCCTCTCTAATACAACCGAGATTATTCAGAATAAACCAGGAAACACCTTTGTTTTGGTAGTGGGTGATTTTAACTTTCCTGACATACCTACATTGGTCTCAAAATTTAAAACCAAATCATATTTCTGCTGGAACTTCATTTAATGCCACAGAAACTAATTTTTTGGCTGCTATCTCCTTTATCGACTTGCGTCCTTGTAATTTTATCCATAATGACAAAATTTTGGATTTATATTTGATTTTGATATTCTGTAGGTACTAATCCCGAATTTGACCGTAATCCAAATCAAAATTTCCTATACTGCCAATAGATTTACATCATCCTGGTTTTGATATACAGATAAAAAATTCCGTAGGTATAGACGGTTATGAAACCCAACAAATCCAAGGTTCTTCTCAACTTCTACATGAGCAATTAGGTACGATGAAATAAACAGAGCTGTCCAAAGTCGATTGGGCAACAGTATTATTTATTAGTTATTTTATAGCACAATCATGCCTTTAATAAGAAATTGCACACCAATGCGCCTAAAGAGAGACATAAAATACCCAGTTTGGTTTAGTTTAAGTTCCCAATTCTACAGATTTCCATTACAGATTGCCAACTCTAGAGGTTCCCAGTTTAACAGATTCTCAATTCTACAGGTTCCCAGTTTAACGGATTCGCAGTTTCACTGATTCCCAGTTTCACAGGTTCCTAAATTCACATATCCCTAACATTACGGATTCTACAGATATCCATTACAATTACAGATTACCAATCCCACTGATTCACTAATTAACTATTTTTGAAAGGTACTACCATAAACTTGGGAAACCAATTTTGAAAGGTAGGTACTAACCATATAGGATCATTACAATATGGAAATCAGTACAATTAGAAATCTGCATGTAAAAATGTGATTCTCTATACATGCAAATCTGTAAAAATGTGATTCTGTACACATGCAAATCTGTAAAAATGTCATTATGTATGTACATAAATCTGTTTAAATGTAATTCTGTATACAGGCAAATCTGTAAAAATATGATTCTGTATACATGCAAATCTGTAAAGATGTGATTCTGTATACTTACATGCAAATCTGTAAAAATGTGATTCAGTTGAAATGAGAATCTGTATAGGTACATTGTGCATAATTGATACACAATTGGGAGCACAAAACACAAGGAGGTACGAGTCACGCGTGATTTAGGGGTATCTCATTGATAGCTCGCTTAGTTTTCGCAATCGTCTATATCACATACCTAATTGGACAATCATCTCTGCTTGCGTGCTTTATTAGTTGTCAGATCAAATAATTCAAACAGCCCTCTCTACTATTAAAATCTACAACTCCATAATACGTGGAATCCTGGAGTATTGCAGTGTCATATGGAATCCTTATTATCAGGTACACTTCGATCGGATAGAAAGAGTATGTAGGTACAGATGCGTTTTATTTATCACCTTGCTTATTCTGATATCAAATGCCGCAGCATAAAATCCTAAAACGAACTATCTTACTACAGAGTAACACCACTGCATAGGTACCCGACGGAAAATATCAGATATAATTTTCGCTTGCAAATTATTGCGTGGACTATTGGATTCTTGGTTCTGTAGGGGTGAAAGTAGCATATTTCGATGGCTTATAGCACACATGCACTAATTACAAAAATTTGTTTTTTCAGGAGAGCATTTTAAAGTTTAAGCATGAATAATACAAAAACTGTGTATGATATGGAATGCAAATTACGTTTATTCATAAGACTTATTCTTTGGTTCTACAAATAAGTAGATTTCATAACCGAATTACGTCAAAGTGATAACAAAATCAGCTGAATTTCTAGATAACCCCCTTACTTAGTACATTTGAACCCTTAAATTTAGTAATTTGAATGCACGAATGTACTAAGTGGGGCGGGGTCAATATTCTACTAGATAAACAGGTACTTATCAAAATTGAAATATTAAAATATTTATTTAATACCACAGAATACCAACTCAAGATATTTTGTGCAGGTTAGAACATAAAATAATAATAATATTATTAAATAGGAAATCAATAAAACATTGCATAGTAGGTAAGTAATAATTTATTAAAGTTCTACAAAGTTTAATTAATTATTAAGAATAGTATAGGTTACTAAATCAGTATTTCTTAAACACTAACAAAATTAGGGAAAGTACTTATTTATTTAAGTTTCTTTAAATCAGTAATTAGTCTTAGAATAAGGTAGGTTATTAATAATACTCTCATCCTGATTCTTAACTTCATAATCAGATGTTTCAGTGTCAGTGATATTGATATTAGGAATATTTGCAGAACTGGATGGTAAGTCTCTATAGTATTGCCCATAGTCTGATGGGATCACACCATCCTTTGAAGAGTAAGAAGATCTTTTTTCTTACATTGTGAAATAGGTAGCACCAAATTTGTATGCTCTTTTCAGGTTTTTTTTTAAAATGTTAATGAAGTATTTCTTTTTTCCTCCATTTTTTTCCTTGCAAATATTGATTTCTTCTAAATCTGAATCGTTCAAGTCGTATTTATAAAATATCGAAGTAGGCGATTCTTTGTTTACGCGAAGCCACTTAATTTTAAACCATTTCAGTCTCATTTTTTATGTTTTTAGTTGTGTAAGTATTTAAAGTTTTTTCAAATGCCTTTATGTCATAGAAATCGTCATGTTTCATAATATTAACATCATAATGTTTTGGTTTATTCCTGGCAGAACCCATTATCAAATATAAAATAGTTAGATTGTACTATGAGAGTTTTCGTAAATAATATATTATTATTTTGCAATCACCGATAAGGGGTATAGAAAGAACAGCTTTTAGGTCGAATGTATTTGCTCTAAAAGCACCATCTGTGTTTAAACATATTTCTTTGTCTTCTTTTTTCATATCCAAAGAGTCTTTTTCGCGTTTTTTGTGTGCATCATATTCTTCTTGTAAACTAGCCTTTTCATTTGATCACTTATACACATTGCAGGGCTTATAAAATGCTAGTTTTGGCTCATAGTAGTGAAAAATCCTGTGGTTTATACATAATACGGGAGTTATTTGTTTATCTGGGCAAAAAATTTCATTGTAAATTTTGTACATGCGAGATACGTTCAGATTCAGATCACTATCTAAATATAATTTTTTTGGGTCTTTGCGACAATAGTAAGACTCAATTCGAGAGCACTGCTCAATATTGCTCTTTCGCAAATTTCGTAGCCTAAGGAAGTTATATTTGCGGGAATATTACCATTTCGATTGTCAGTGCCAACATAAAAGCCTGCATGTCCTCTATTTTTGGAACAAATATTAATAATACTTGTGCTAATATCGAACGTGTTACAAAAAATTTTTAGTAAAGGTGGTGGTGAAAAAGCCAGTATGAACGTGACATTAACCGATTTTTCTTAGCCTTCGTGTATATACGTAAAAATTACGCGCAAAACAATTATCGAAAGCACACTTAACTTAAAATGTCGTTAGTTGAGCATTTCAAGGAACAAAACAAAAATGAGTTACGCGTAATAGATAGGTATGTGATTTGCGATGATTTGGTAAACATATTATGTACAGTTATTTTTTGTATCGTAGCGACTTAGCACATTTGTGCACTTAAAAACAGTTGCAAGCATTAGATTTGTTTTTGTATTAACTGCACTTACAACATTTGGATTGTCTGTAATATGTAAAATTACATAACGTAAATGTACCTAATATTTTTGTGCGTTAACTAGTACCGCGGGAGGGAATCTTAAAATCACTTAAGGAGTTTTCGTAGCAGATTAGTAAAAATAAAGGATTTTAATACTTTTGGACAAAACCGAAGCTTACTTGATATAACCGTGACACTGGGTTTTTGATAGAAAGAGATAGAATATCGACACGTGGGTAAGCGCAAACGGTAGTGCACGTCAATTAATACAGTTGGCAGTCAAAAAGTAAAAATCGCAATTTTTGTAGTTAGTACATGTGTGCACTAAGCCATCGATTTATTCCCGAGACGGGGTTTGGCACTCGAGCGTAGCGAGGGCGCCTCTCTCTATTCCTCATACTCGGAAGTAGCTCTGAAGTTGCCTGAGGAGCGGGTGGAAAGTAATACTTTCAGTCCTTGGGAGAATCGTTTTTCTGACAGGTAGTCATGTGTAGTTGTGACTTATTATTCAATTATTACTAACAACTCATCTCTTCCCTTTGGTGCGGTAAAAGGCGACTAACGGACTAAAGACTGCACATACTTACATCCAACAGCATAGAGCGGCGATGGGCTCATCAAAATAATACTACCAAACCCTCTCTTCTCTTGGGTGTCGTAAAAGCCGTCTAACGGACTAAAGACTGCACATACATCAAACAGCATAGAGCGGCAATGCGATGGGTTCATCAAAATAATACTACCTACCCCTCTCTTCCTTTGGGTGTCGTAAAACCGTCTAACGGGCTAAAGGCTCACCACCTAAGCACGTGTGCAGACTGTGCAGTTGTTTCTTGCTGAAGCGTGGACTGTGTGGGCGTGGTCTGTGTTGTCCAGGGACTGAAAGCGGTTACGGTATAAGGTTACGTTACCGGTAAAAAATAAGTGTACCTTAATAAAATAAAGGTAAGGCTTTACCGTTACCTTTATGCGATATCGGTACCGAAAAACGTTGCATTGACAGTTGCGGGGCGCAGGGTGAGGGGTGAGACTTGCTTTTGCTTGCGAGGCGACGAGTAAAAACCTGTTTTTGTTGCGTGTCGCGCGTAAAAATGTGTAAAAAATGTGCGCGTGTAAACATCATTTTACACTAGTGCGGAAATTGGTATTTACAAACTCATGTCAATAGTAAGCCTTACATTAGTCTACTCGTCTGTGAAAACCAACTTACTGCACTAGTATAATAAGTCCATCATTACGTGTTGCCATTTGCCATGCATACCGATTCATTGCGTATGACGCCATGGAGCTTCATTGATATCTTTTACGTATGGCGTTTGACGCCAAATGGCGTCATAAATAATTCCTCTGAAATTCTATAGAATGACTATTTAGAGAGTTCTAATTAACAGAACTTATATTATTTGACACGTAGATTATGCCTGTATAGATCGTTTTAGGAGATAGCGCCGGTTAAAAAACTTCAGTGGTTGCAAACTTTTTGTTCCCTAATTTTACTTCTTTTGTGTATGGCGTATGACGCCACATAGCGTCATAAAGAAAATACCACTGAAACTTTGTAGAATTACTTTTTAGGGAGTGCTAATTAGCAGAACTTTCATTATATTGAGGATTTGCTTGATGTAATAAATAATTCGCTACGCGATTTTCGATGCCGGACGATAAACGCGATTATGCGGCATACGTTTTTGACGCGTTAAGACTTATTATGGAACAACGATGTAAAGGTTTAAACTGGCTCGCCATCTTTCCTTTATTAATATTTTCTAATTATAAATTGAATTAGTGACGATAGGGCTTCGAACCGGTTTAAAAAATCCCGGTTATTGAATAAGGTTTTTACAAAAACCGCTTCCAATGTAAATGAGAGGGCTTCAAAAACCTAAATAAACCAGTTTAATCCAAAGCTGCGAAATGTACCTACTGCTGGCGAGGCGATTAGGCTAATGGCGACCTTCCGTATGTAGACATTAGCTCGCAAGTCGATTTAAAACTCGCGCGCTCACTTTGGGAGAGCGGTATTTCAGGCAAATAGAATTCATGTCTACGTATGGAAGGTCGCTATTCGCTTTGCCACTCGCGCGCTCGCGTTGTCCCGGTGTGTTTAGGTACTTATAAAAAGAAGAAAAAACCTCTATAAACCGTTTAATTGATTCAATACCCATTTTATTGTTTTTTTAGAAACAGGTTTTTTTTAATGTTTGGGTAGGCCCACGGGCCGATGTAATCTGTTATGCAGATGATACTCTGATCACGGCCCGGGGCGGAAATTGCGCAGAGGCAGGGAGACTGGTCACCGTCATAACATCTCTGGTGGTGGACAGAATCCATATGTTGGGGCTCGAGGTAGCGATCGGTAAAACTGAGGCTCTTCTTTTCCATGGGCCTCGACGAGGACCGCCGCCTGGAACCCACCTAGATATAGACGAGCATAGGATCCGGGTTGGGGTCCGGATGAAGTACCTGGGTCTCATTCTGGACGGGCGTTGGCGCTTCGAGGAGCACTTTCGCAAACTCTCCCCTCTTCTCGTCAGTGCGGCATCCGCTTTGGGACGCAACATGCCGAATGTTGGTGGGCCGAACGCTTTGACTCGCCGGCTTTATGCTAGAGTAGTGGGCATGATGGCCCTTTATGGAGCCCCTATATGGGCGACTGCCCTCAACGCTACCAACAAACAACATCTTCGTGCCGCACAGCGGATAATAGCGTTGAGAGCCATCAGAGGGTACAGGACAGTGTCTCATGCTGCAGCTTGTGCGCTGGCTGGCATCCCGCCATGGGGGTTGGAGGCAGTGAAGCTGGCGGAACTGTACCGACAGCGGGCAGAGGCTAAAGAACAGGGTAGAAACCATACTTAAGAAGAGCTTAAACAGGCTCGAGATTTGGCTGACCAAGAGCTGCTGGCCAAATGATTTGCGGTCATCGACTTACGGCTCCCGGTTGTGCCGAGTCATCCAACCAGAATTGTTGAGATGGCTACAGCGGCGACATTGGACTCTATCTTTCCACTTGGAGCAGATGCTGTCTGGGCATGGATGCTTTGGACACTACCTGCACCGAGGGGAGTCGACGTCAGAATGCCACAGCTGTGGAGCTGCGCAGGACACAGAAACGCACACCCTTGAGGAGTGCGGGTCGTGGGCTGCGCAGCGCCACAGTCTGATGTCGGTCGTTGGGGGAGACACTCTCGCTGCCTAGCGTGGTAAATGCCATGCTAGACAGCGACAGATCATGGAGGGCCATGGCCTTGATCAGTGAAGCGGTTGTTTCACAGAAGGAGGCCGCGGAGAGGGTCCGCGAGGAGCAACTCCATGCGGACCCGATCCGACGCAGGCGAGTCGGTAGGAGAAGGCGGCATTTTGCCCACCTCCTTCCACCGCAGTGAGGCTTGCGTGACTGTGGGGTGGGAGACCCCATAGCCGCATTGCATGAAACTCATGGGAATCTGCAGGGCGCCCAAAGTATCCCGGGCGTCCTCCCCACTGGCGGGCCGTCGTAGGGTGGAATTCGGAGTCTGCTGTCCGTGGTCCCGAACCACCCTGACGACAAGTGATGGGATGGTATAAGGAGTTTTAGTGGGTAAGGCCCCTCTTCACCCGAGTCCCTGTCGAGGCCTTCGGACCTGGACAGGGAAGCGGGCGTAGGGGGGAGAGTCGCCACATAACCAGCGGGCTTCCTCAGGCCCGCTGTGTATCCGAAAATAGGATTTCTCCTTGTTTAAAAGAAAAAACCCTTAATAAAACGGTTCCTATGTACTGGCTGCTGACTAGGTTTGAAAATTAACCAAATAAACAAGCCCTGAGTGGCTGTACATTATTTATTTTAAATATTGTATTGGATTATTTTATTTTCTTGCAATCGAATTAAGCTCGGGAGTTAAAATACCTCGTTTTAATATGTCATTTTAGCAACTTGTGTATCAATCTACTATTAAAAACGGCTAGATTGAAAACTGATTTTATAAGTAAGTTCGATTATTCGCAAATTCAAGCGATTATTCAATATGAAGTTGAACCACCCGACCCATTTTCCATTTCATTGGACTACATTGCTCATTAACAATGAGAACAAGAGTTCCGACACCTACTCATGCGTATTTTTTTATTTTTTTTTTATTTTTATAATTTGACTCGTTATAGTGGCTGCATCGCAACACTGCGGTATAGAACCTAATAAAGGTACTCCTTTCACACCCTTTTGTAAACTTCTACTAAAAATACACAAAAGGTTTACAACCACTGATCCAAATAAATCACTTAGCAGCCATTCCAGCAAAATCGCGTAGATAAGTCACTTTACAATACACTAAACGAATTAGCAAACCCTTTACGTTTGACATCCGATTCCGACTAAATGCAATCACGTGTAAACAAGCCAAAATCATAACAAAAAGCAAAATATGTTCACTCATGGCTGAAGACGCGCAAGCGCGTCACTTTAATGGGTGGCGGCTGACGCACAGAGGCGTCACAGAATATTTGTTAGCCGCCATGCACAAAAGTCATTAAAAGAGGGATACGCAATGAATCGGTTAAGGGTTAAGTAAAAGTCCGTCCGCTTATTAGCAGACACTAGCTTGAGTTGGCGTTAATATACCTACCGGCAAGCGTACTTTTAAAATTCCGTGTGCACGGCAGTTGCATTGTTCTACAATATTATTCTGTGATTCTACTTAAATAAATATAATTACGTAAGGCGAGAGTAGGACTTATTGTACATAGGAATAAAATTGCATCCAATCTGGTACAGGTATTGTTCTATTGTTCTATTCTATATATATATATATATATATACACATATGCACATATATTTACATACATATATATACATATACAAAATATTATCTACATATTATTTTATTTATTTATCAATATAATTATTTTATTATTATACATTAGTATATTTTTATAGGCGATCTTTTAGGTAATCTTCCAGCGTGTAGTAGCATTTTGCAATAAGTAGGTCTTTCAGTTTTTTAAAGAATTATTTTTATGTGAGTATATTTTTTAAAGAAGTAGGTAATTTATTATATATTTTCACACACATAACTAACGGACTTTTAGAGTGTAAGTGAAGTTTAGAGGTTGGCAAAATTAATCTTGTTTGTGTTTTTGGCCGAAAAGAATATTTTGTGGGTATATCCTGTCTTTTAGTAAAAAATTCAAACCTATGCGCGGCGCACGTGTTTTGACAACGAGAACAATCCAAACTAAAGCTTTATAAGAAAGCCAGTAGTCGCTTATGCTTGAAACGGTTGTTAGCCGTCTCTTTCATACCGAAATAAACCTTTATTATTTAAAAACTCAAAATTACGGTACCGATATAAATTTGGATATCGGAATATTCCGGTAACCGCTATTTTTCGGTATGACGCCATACCGCTATATAAAGGTATCTTAATTTTTGGGTTATTCAGTCCCTGGTGTTGTCCATTGATTCAAAAATAAATATCTCAAAAAAATTGTTAATTTAATAATTTATGTAAAATAAAATTTACTTATTTTTTCTTTAGCTAATTCATGATTTTATTTTCGAACCCTCGAATTATTGGTGCCAAACCCCGTCTCGGGACTAATTAGGCTACTTTCACCCCTAGGGTAACAATGTACAATAATACAACTTAGGTAATCACTCAGTCGTCATTCTTATACACATGCGGTGTTTGCTTTAGGTCTTACAGTGGCTGTAGTACTTATATAATATACTAGCGGCCCGCTCGCGCCTTCTTCCACTCTAACTTAGAAAAACCGTCAAGATACAGCCATTAAAAAAAATATATCTACAAAATATAAACAAAAACCATCCTCAGTTAACGTTCTATCTTTTAGACCTGTACTAAGTATTAGTTATTCTGTGCTTCTAGTGAAAACCGCATAAAAATCCATTGCGTGGTTTAGGAGAATAGTGCGGCGCCACAGACACGTGCCTGCGCCGCCGCCTCTTGCAAGCGACGACGTACGCGTCAAAAACGCCATTGTGAAGGAGCTCTCTTACATGGATGATCTGATCATGAATTCTTCAATGAAACAAGATGACATGCCGCGTGTGCTTGTTTGATCTTCAGTCCACCTTGTCAAAGGCCTGCCGACTCTGCGTCTTTGTGTGTGGACACCGCTTAAAGAAAACAAATGAACATATCTTTTTCCACATTTATTGATTAATCATATTTATATAACAGTAATAACATCCAATATTCATGAACTAACTAAAGGTACTTTTCGTTGAAAACATTACTGACGTATCGCACAAATAAATATTCTTGAAGTAGGTACTCATTGGTGTGAAGCATAAAATATTTCTAAAATAACAATTAAGAACCAAACATTTCATAATAATCTATCAGCAGCGCTCGAAACATAACATCGCGATTTGAACTAAACTTCAACTTAATTAATTTCTGTTGATAATAATATTAAGTAGCACTAAAAGGAATTAACTCCATACAATATAATTATATTTCATGAGAAAGATTAATATTATTATTACTATTAAACTACTTTAACGAACACGTCACTACATTTTCCTACGTATCACTATATGTCCTTATTAAATAATGTAATACATAATAATAATAATTATAAACAGATCTGCAATTATCATGTAAATCAATAATAAAAATTAATAACCGCGCGATTTAGGCGTCCCTCAGTCCAGCACATTGAGCTCTTTTCAGATTCTAACAAATCGCGCGGAAACTATCTAAACATATTTATAAAAAAAACCATTAAAGACAACTTGCTTAATTTATAATTGATTATTTTATTAACTGTAATAACAATGTTCCTTTTCTACTGTGATAAATGCTATAGTTTAAAAAAGTTACTTTAAATTGGTAATAATTTAAGATTGATGTAGTAGGTAATGTGATGCGCTTGAAAATTCAGTTATTAATTTTATTATCATTATCAACAATAATTTTCTACTAATATTCTTAATAAGTATACTGGGCGTAAAATTATAGCAGTCGGTGAAGGGATCATAGATACTTAAAATATGAAAGCTAACGATACGCAACGAAAACAACTTCTAGACGCGGCCGAGAATCGCACCAATTCATACAAATAAACAATAGGCAGTTTATAAAATGACCAAATATTGTTGTAAATCTAACCCTTAGTTAAACATTTTGGAATATACATATTAACTACATACACATAATCACGACTATTATCTTCGAAGGGTTAGTGAGAGACTAGGCAATGAGGACCGCTAAAGCAGTCCTTTGCCATAGTCCACTTTTCAGCAAATAGAGACTGCACATGTGCTCAGCGTGCCAGGTGGTAAGCCTATCGCCGCTCTATGCTGTTGGATGTATGTGCAATCTTTAGTCCATTAGTCGCCTTTTACGACACCTGAGGCAAGAGAGGGGCGGTAGTATAAATATTAACGAGCCGCTACGCGACATTGCTCGACACCCGCCTCTGTGGTCTAGTGGCTAAGCTATCTGTTTCAGACCCAGAGGTCCCGATTTCGATTCCCAGCGGGGGGTACATC
The DNA here is from genome assembly GCA_963921215.1 of Scoparia ambigualis. Classification (NCBI taxonomy): domain Eukaryota; kingdom Metazoa; phylum Arthropoda; class Insecta; order Lepidoptera; family Crambidae; genus Scoparia; species Scoparia ambigualis. Next base: position 4,781,232 of record OY992501.1, read on the forward strand.
TTTGTGTGCTCGGTTTGGTTGGTGGTAGGGCTGTTAAGTCCGCCTGGCTAGCTACCACCATCTTATCTAAGTCTGTCGCCATAACAACGATGTTTATAGCATTGTTGTGTTCCGGCAGTTTGAGTTATGAGAGCCAGTTCCTCAGTGGTTGAGGACTCCGGGTGAAGCGCGCTTCCACCTTCGGCCTTATCATCACTTACCATCAGGTGAGATGAAGGCCAAGCGCTTACCCGTTGCCAATAAAAAAATTAAAAAAACATATTATTTTCTAAATTACTAATTGTGTTTTTTTGCCAGACAGGTATTCTAACGGGGGTTTCGGTCAATTTAAAATGACGTGCACTCACCTAAAACTGTACATTTTTTTCTAATCGAAATTGATCGCTAGGCCCAAAGATAAAGTAAATTTATTATAAAGACAATTTGTGCTTAGTAGTGCTTTTGACGTCTGTAAGAATTTAGGTACCTAGTATATATTAAAAATATTATATTCTTCTCCATCTATTATATCTTTCCGTTATATTATTTATCCCGCTAAGTTTTCAAGTATTTAAATACTTTAAAGGATTTTTTATGGCGTAAACTGAGCTATCTATATGTAAAATGTACTTCACCGACTGCCTTTGGTACACCGTGTATATATTAAAGACAACGCATCGCTTGCATATTCATTAAATACATTTAAATAAAATGACAAAATATTTTTTCTTCTACTTATTTGAATTTAACATTGAAAGTTGATTAATTTATTATTTCTAATTCTAAATATACATTCATTTACTAACGATTATGATTATAATGTATCGTTAGAACTATGGTAGATAATAGACAATAAAAATAATGTAAATGGAACAATATTCAAAAGAACTTTGGATTTTTACATAAATTATATTACTAAAACAAATAAAAGCGCAAAAGGAACGGGAAGGTTTCTTAGAATGCAGAATAATTCAAGAAATTACGTATATTAATTTAACATAAGCTTTGACAACCCCAATACTTATTCATTATTGACAATATTTATGTCGGGTTCAAATTTTAAAAACATTAAAAAAGTTAAAGAATACTCGATTGGAAGATTAAGAAATTGAAAAGTACATAATATGTTCATTTTTTAATAAACAAATTACAAGCTATAGACAGATTACACATTATTCATACAAAGAAAATTGAAAAAAATACCAATAATTCTTATCTATGGTACGTTTATTACGTGATAGATAACACGCAATTATGTAGCAAATTCACGAAAAGAGGCGTGTCAGTTTAAATGTTAGGATCCAGTGGCTAACGTTTTCACATTGTTATATTACAATCCATGTCATGCTTTATTCAAGCAGGGTGCTTTAAACCAGTGTCCGCTGCTACACCTGCAAACTTGTGATTTTTGTCATTCAAATTAAGTCATTACATGTAACTGATTAAACTGTCAAACAGTGTTAGACCGTAAGAGACCGGTTCGCGAAGGTATTGTCAAGGGATGCAAGGGGTAAAGTGGTTAAACATTTGTTACTAAAGTATAAAGATAATTCCCAATTTCTTTATTAATGTTAAATTTCAAATAATAACAGTCCATTTTTTGTTTATGTATATTGACCACATATTATTATATAGCATCCTCATTTTCATGCTGACTGTACTGTTCAGAGGTTCAAAATTAGTTAAAACAATTCATGCATCGTTCATAGATTAAAAAAATTTAAACTTGTTCAATGTGTACTTCATACCTATTTAATTTACACAAACATTCATAGAGTTCAGCGAAAAAAAAGTCAAAAGATAACTACCACTGCTACATAAAGTTAATAAAAATGCACCCTGTCACCTTATTATATTAGTAATATATATTTATATTATTTATACTTCTGGAAATTTACAAAATATATTAAATACAAAACAAGAGCAACTTTACTGTGATTCAGGATGGTGTGTAAAAATTTGTGTTTATTTAATGTTTTTTTGAAGATACTACAATATTTTAAGTGAACTTAAATCACCTTGTCTTGCCAGAACAAGTACCTATTTAGAGACTTGTAATCTCAGCATTAGTGTTAGAGATACAATTAAAAAATTTATAAATTTACACATCACCTGTATCATGTTAGTAGGTTTATAAAAATATTAAAGCAAAAGACGGTAGGTACATACTTCAGAAGTAAATATTATTAGTATACATTCGCATCCAGGATTACAGACATCTTAGTTAAAAAGTGGACAATTTAATTGTCTCTGGAAGTGCTCACTTTTGACAAGAATAAAATTAAAACGAATTTCAGTTCTGCGTTATATTTATTATCATACATCGGAATAGGTAGAGTCTACTTATTTACTTTTGTAATGTTGGCATAAAATAAATTAACATGGATACACCCAGACCAAATTACATACTTTTGAAGACTCTTAGCAGCATGGAACTCGTAAATATAGTAAATCATGTCCCTAAGAGTTTGACATGTAAAAGACGATCGAAGTAGAATATTTTCTTCAGACAATATTTCCAGAATAATCTCTACCGATTCCGTTCTATGACGATTGTGCACAGTGCAGTTAGTTTGTCTTGTTGTGCTTTTCAAGCAAGTGATTTAAATGCATTCAAAATACAGTCTTAATTTCCAAGGCCTAGAATCCAACAATGACAATATGTCGTTCGATGCCAAAGTAGATCATTATACAATGTTTTACATATTTATTTTAATTTGTGACTTAAAAAAAAAATCTAGTGCGCTAGTGGCTCCGTCTACGCGACGCTTTGCGTCTTATTCACTATTGGCGATCAACCTATGTCATGTCATTAATAGATTCTCATTAGGGGTTATCAATAGTTATAATTTCCAATAGCCAGGCACATTTGAAACGTATTCCAGGCGCGTATAACAACAGAAAATACAACTGTCCGGAATAGGGAAACGCTTAATCGTAAATGAGCAATAGCTCCTGATTGTTACATCAGTTTTACTATACGTCTAAATAATAATAATAGAAGCCCATTTTAGATTTTGTATGCCCATGGTTTTACTTAAGCTTCCTGGAAAACGTGTCTCAACCCAGCATTCCACCACGGTAGCGCGCTCGCGAATTGCATTTACCAAACTATGAGTGAATAACTGTATCCAAGAGTGACTTGGGCAGACTGAAAGTTCTCTGCTCAGTAATTAGCTGTCAATGGATACCAAACATAGTTTGTTAATATGCAATCCTAAATAAATAAATAAAATAAACTTCCCTACACTCACACCAATTATCTAGCCCAAGAGAAGCTTCGTTATGAAACTCGTTAAATGGTTACTAGACAACGGATAAACATACTTAAAGTACTTAAATACATACTTATTATACATAGAAAACACCCAGACCCGAGACAATTTAGAAAAACAATAATTTCTAAATTGACCCGACCGGGGATCGAACCCGAGACCTCAGAGATGGCGACACCATGAAAACCGGCGTACAAACCACTCGACCAAGGAGGTCGTCGAAATAGCAGCGTGTTAATTATAGTTAGAGAAGAATGGGTGCTTCGAGCGTGTCACGTGGCCGGGGGGCGTGGCGTGCGTTACCTAGTGCGTTACCTAGTGCGTTACCTAGTGCGTTACCTAGTGCGCGGGCACGAGCGCCAGGTGCACCAGCAGCGCGCACAGCTCGCGCTCCTCGGAGTGCGCGTTGTTAATATGCAATCCTAAATAGCAGCGTGTTAATTATAGTTAGAGAAGAATGGGTGCTTCGAGCGTGTCACGTGGCCGGGGGGCGTGGCGTGCGTTACCTAGTGCGTTACCTAGTGCGTTACCTAGTGCGTTACCTAGTGCGCGGGCACGAGCGCCAGGTGCACCAGCAGCGCGCACAGCTCGCGCTCCTCGGAGTGCGCGTTGCTGAGCGGCACGCTGCGGTACCCGGCGCGCAGGCACAGCAGCGGCAGCGTCGCCTGCCCCAGGAAGTTGGGCTCCCCGAACATGTCTTCGTCCTGCACCAGGAACCGGATCAGCGCCAGCTCCGGAGTCGCCACCTCGAACTCGCATATTTCGTTCCATATGGGGTTTATGCCGTTGTCCCCTGCGAAATAACATTGTCGAGTCACAGCCTTGTGGGCGCGCGTCCCGCTGTAATGGCTTTGGGACGGAGACCCGAAATGAAACCATGTCTTGCGTTGAATCAATAATCTTTATCCTCTCGTGTATCATCTTAAATACTAATTAACATCACATCTATACGTGACTAGAGGAAGGACGCCTTGTCAATCAGGAAGACCTTAATTATCACGTACTATTGAGTACGTGCTGATAGTATAATTCACTATATCACACCTCCCCTGAAAAGGCTAGGCATCCCTTCCCTGAAAAGTAAACTCTTATTTTCTAAATATCTTAGTCCTATTCTTATGAACTATATATTCTTTATTATTCTTTAATATTTTTACAAAATTTAAATTTCAGCGAGTTGTTGACGACTTTCATATTTAGGGTATGTAAACACACTTTTAAATGTCACAATTAGGTACTTACTCCTATTCTCAAGGAGTGTGGCCCTGCCGTGTCACTATTGATTTAAGACAGGACAGGATGGCGTGCGAGGAGGCCTATACTCAGCAGTGGGTTACTATGGGCTGGAGAAGACGATCGACTTTGGAACTGTCGGCGGATTTTTTCGACAAACTATTTAGATCCCCGTGTTTTACTTTAGCATGCAAAGTTTCATCGAAATTAACTTATTGGTTTTTAAAAATGTCGACTTGGAACCGAGCGTAAAAAGCCAACAGGTGTCCCGGATCGGACACCTGTTGGCAACCCCAGCAGCAGTAGTTATTACGTGTTAGTGCTTACCGACAATCTTGGTGACGAGCTTGGTGCCGCTGTCGTGGTCGGCGCCGATGAGCTCCACCTCCACGAAGGGGCTGGCGGTGCCGCGGCCCGACTTGCACAGGTGCCGCGCGCCCACCACGCGCAGCAGCACCCGCAGCGCCCGCCCGCGCCGCCGCGCCGCGGGGCTGTAGCCCTCCTCCATCATGAACTCCGGCTTCAGCACGAAGCCGCAGCCGCCGTTCTCCTTGAACTTGCCCGTGTTGATCTGCATCGGCTTGTCGGGCGTCTGGTAGTTGAGCGCCACCATCTGCGAGCCGCAGTTCCAGAACGGCATCGGGTTGTAGTTGGAGGAGTCGATGCGCTGCCCCTTCGGGTAGATTCTGCTCAGCTGGACCGCGTGATATTTGAGGAAGAAGCGGTTCTCGTGCTGGCACATGAGCCGCTCGGCTTTGGTTTCGGGGAAGGAGGACATCTCGGTGTGCACGAAGCCCTTGGTGCGGAGGCGCTCCTGGTTGAATGTGACGGAGCGGCAGTAGACGATGAGGTCGGAGATCTCCTTGGCGATGCGCCAGGCGCGCTCCATCTTGCGGTGCTGCAGCGAGCGCGCGTCGGCGCTCTGGGACGCCTCCTTGATGGCGGCGAGCCACTCGAGCGCCGTCTCGCGGGAGGGCGCGGCCATGTCGAAGGGCGCGGCGGCGGCGGCCGGCTGCACGCGCACCAGCCAGCGCGGCGCGCCGCCCTCGCCCACCAGCAGCTCCACCACGGCGCCCTGCACGTCCACCACGCCCTTCTGCAGCGAGCCCAGCGCCGCCGGCTCGCTCTCCAGGCAGCCCTGCAACCCGAGCCCAGTCAGCCCCGCCGCCTCGCACAAACGGACCCAAACAATCAACCTACATGACCGACTTCTTTGATAAACAAAAACTATTGTTTAAGGAAAGAGCCTTTAAAGATAACGAAACGTTGCAAAAATATCTAACGGAGTCTTTTTTTTCAACGTTTCGTATCTATTTGAGCGTTTTTTAACGCATATACGAGCATTTATTATAGGCGAGGTAAATCTTAAGAGAGCAGTTCAAACTTTGTACTGTAAAAAGTGTTTTAAATAAATGTTTAAATTTATTTAAATATCTTTTATGACCATTTTTATAAGAACACAAAAGCGGCTGCACGATAAATAATTCGTATCCTGCTCAAAGAACGATATGATCGCTATGAAAGCTTTATTATTTTTTAACAGAATTGCTCAGTGCTAAGCAAGTACACATTTTATACTGGCCCTTTAACAAAAATGAAAGTTGTGCTCTATATTAACATTTATAACATAAAAAAACAAAATATGTTGTCAAAGAAAAACCAAAATTTGATTTAATTCGCTACGTAACATGCCATTAGGTCATAGATATAAACAATAGAAAAGGATACGGCATGCCCTTATTAGTATGAATCAAAAAATAGTCCTGCTCAACTACTTACTCTTTGTAGTGTGACAGCGATGTCAATCAAGCGAGCGAGACAGAGCTACGCTAAGCGAGTGGATCAGCAAGCACCCCGAAGTTCCACTAAATGAAACTCGCTCATGGCAATCAATGTCTTAATAAATATTTTCAACAATGAAAATATTAATGTTTTGGTGCACTTCACACGTGAAAATTTGTTACATGTGCCTTGTTTTTGCTCATTAAGTGATTTGTGCACCGTAAGAGCGCTTTCACATATAGGAGTTTTAGTCGCGCGACTACAGCGCCTCTAAGTAGCGCTGCAGTAGCGCGACAGAAGCGCTCCGAGCTTGAGGTGGCGGATACGCCGCGTAGCCACGTGCGATCAGTCGGCGTCAGGGGCGTTAGATCAGTGTTGCGAGCTCATCTGTAGCAAGTTGCAAATTACCTACGTCATAATCTTAAGCATGTTTGATACCGAAATAATAAACGAAGAAGAATAAAGAAATACCATTGGTATTCATATTGTAAATGAGCTAGTCACCCCCACGTTCATCGCGCGTCTGTAGCGCGACTGTGAAGCGCGGCTGTCGCTAGCGACCGACGGCGCGACTTAGCCGCGCTACAGCCGCTGTGGTGTGAAGGGATTCGGCTTAAACGCCTATATGTGAAAGCGCTCTAAAAATGGACAGGAAGGCATTTTTAACGCTCCTTCTTACTAAAACAGAACTAAACGTCACTGATAGGAACGAGTTGCTTCTGTATTGACGACTGTCATGGTATTCGGTGCTACTAGGACTTTTTTAGTCATAGTATGCAAGAGGCGCGCGCGGTACGCTGGTAATGTGTCTTCCTCTATTGTTTGTATCTATGCATTAGGTTATCATCAATGATCGGAGTAGGTAGATTAACTGATAAATATATATAGATAGCATAAAATGGATAAGCCATTTTTTCCAAAAAGTCGTTTCGGTATTTTTGGATTCCAAAAATATTGTTTATTTTGGTGGTAATACAACTAACAGAGTCTTCGAGTTCGAGCGATGTTGCCGCCACGATTGCATTCAAACTGTCAGTGTAACCTTGCTAAGAAAACGATAAAATTGTATACTTAAACAATATTTATAATAATGTTATACAGATAGTGTTAAGTTATCAAAAGCGGATCGATTCTAAACAACAAACTAATATCATGTTTTGAGCTATTTAAATAACACGTGGTATACGTTTCAGATCTACCTATTCCGATCACTAGTTGTCATACCAGTACGTTGGAGAGATAGCGCACACAACAAACCCAGAAAGTGCCTTAGTGCCACGGTAGCCACGGTAGCCACGACATGTAAAGCAAGGTCAGATGTAACACGACACACAAGCTGTAAAGCGCTGCAGAAGCCGGGGTAGTGACGTCACGATATTGTGGTATGGAATGCAATAGATAGATAGGGGACGCCACCGTACACACTCGAACCCAAAACCCCCAACACATACTCACGTGACGACGAATCAGCTCTGCCAAACTCACACAGTGCAGGAATCGAACCCATTAAGTTTACTAAATTAAGTGCCGCACTCAGAAAAGATAATTAACAGTAATTTTATTAACATCTAGAAATTGTCATTGTAAAACAGTGTCTAACACTTACGTCGTAGGCACTATTTTAGAATGACACATTATGAGTACTATGTCTATGAATGCGGCAGTTAATCGAAATTTACTTAAAAGTAAACAGTCTGCAAACAAACAATTAAAAACACAAACACGCAAATAAATAATAACAATAATAGTGATATGCGCGGGTGCCACTAGAGACCGTATAGGTTTTTTTTATTATTATCTACTTTTATTCAATATGAATACCTAGAGCTATTAAAAATTGCAAACCGTGTGACGGAATATGTAAAGAAATCGTTTCGTATTGAATTTCAAGAATTAATAAAAATATGCCGGCTTGAGAGTTTATAAAAACAGTTAACCCTTGGCAGACAAGCACAGCATGGTGAAAAATTACAGGAATCTTAATGTCAAAACTATAAAGTTTAAATAATGGTGTTCACTATATCGGCAGAGCCCTAAAAAGATAAATACTCACTTTCATTAAAACATTTTGTAAAAAAACCTTACGAAATTTTTTTTTTTTGTTTATCTTCTATAATTTATATTTATATTTTAAATTATGTAGTGTTTTTTACGGCGGTTATAATTTCTATTTTTATGTATGTAATAGTCCATAACTTTTTGATGGAAAGAAGATACTTTCGAATTGATCCTTTTTAAGGATAAAAGAATTTAACAAAAGAAGAAAAACTTAAAAAAAATGCAGTAAATTAAAATTTACAATCACAGTACCTATTTGAAAAGCTGCACGAACACAACTACTTCTACCTATTAAATACTTTTAATTTCAAAAGTACCTGGGGTATCTTTTTATTCTTAATTTTCAGAGCTTTGTCACATTTCGGCGTTGCGTCGATCGTTGGTTTGACAACCTGTATAATTACATGAATAATGTACAATTCGGCTACTCTAATCAAATAGGTTTCGATCAAGAGACTGCAGGTTTATATTCAAAATCAGGTCGATATGAATCACCTGTAAATATAAGGATGATTCATATCAAGCTAATTTTGATATTAATACTTTACCATTCCCAACCCTAGCTAAATAGGTTTCGATCAATAGACCACTTTTATGTCAAAAATTTGCACGAAATTCCATATAAAAAAAAATTGAAATATAGTTAACCTTTAGACGGGCACATGTTAAACATGTTAAAAATTCATTGGTTGCGAAAGAAACAGAATCTTGCTGACAAAGTTATAAAGTTTTAATTACGGTGTCGAATATATCGACGGATCCCTAAAAAGAGTTATGACAACCAATCAATCAATCAAATATATTTATATATTTACTGTAAATAGTTTTCAGTAAATCGCTCGTTAAAACAGTCTTACAAAAATTGGTTGTTATAATTTCTTGATTGAAATAAAATACTCTCGAATTGGTCCTGTTTAAGTGAAGAACAGTTTTAAAAGAGAAGGATAATAAAATCTACGAACTAGTAGTATTTGAAAAACTACGAACAACAACTACTACTTTTACTACCTAAACACTTATAATTTTAAAAGTACCTGGCGTACCTTTTTTTTTTTAATTTTCGAAGTTTTGTCACATTTCGGCGTAGCGTCAGTCGTTGGTTCGTCAACCTGTATAATTACATGAATAATGTACAATTCCGCTGCCCTAGACAGATAGGTTGCGATCGAGAGACTGCAGTGCAGGTTTGGTTAATGTGAGCTACAGAGTTGTCGCTATCCAAAATATACATGTATTATTAAACACCTTTGGTCCTAGTATCAATATGCTACAAGTATGGGTGCGGTAAGTCTCAATGTTCTATAAGCTTACAATCACAGACCAGTATTTGAAAAGCTACGAACAACAACTACTAATTTTGCTACCTAATAAATACTTATAATTTCAAAAGTACCTTTTGGATCTTTTTATTTTTAATTTTCGGAGCATTGTCACATTTCGGCGTAGCGTCGATCGATGGTTCGTTAACCTGTATAATAACATGAATAATATACAATACCGCTACTCTAGCCAGATAGATTTCGAACTAGAAGTTGCAGGTTTAAAACTAACTAAGTGTACCTAATAAATATATTTATTTTTAATTGAGTTTTTAAAACTAACTCTATATAAACAAGCTGTATAATTATATAAATACTTTACAATTTCGCAACTCTAGCTAGCTTCGCAACTTTTATTACCCATAAAATACTTATTATTTTGAAAAGTACATGGCTTATTTTTAATTTTAATTTTCGGAGCATTGTCACATTTTGGCGTAGCGTCGATCGTTGGCTTGTCAACCTTTATAATATCATGAATACAATTCCGCTACTCTAGCTAAATAGGTTTCGATCGAGAGACTGCAGGTTTATATTGAAAACTAGCTTGATATGAAAAGCCTGTTTAATTATATAAATACGAGAGACACCAGTTTTACATTAAGAATTATCACGAAATGCGATACTTAATAATTTAGAAAATTTGTCAACCGTTTGACGGGCACAGACTATAAAAAATCATTGGTTGACATAAAAAGCGGAATCGTATTGTCAAAGTTATAAAGTTTAAATTACAGTGCCTATTAAATCTACGGAGAACGTAAATAATTAAGAGTCACTTTCAGTAAATAGCTTTTTAAAAACGAATTGCAACAAATAGATGTTATAATTTGTATTCTTGTGTCCAACCATCCATAACTAGTTGATGGAAATAAGACACTCGAATTGGTTCATTTATGTTAAGTAAGTAGAGTTTTACAAGGTAAGAAATAAAAAAAATCGGCAAATTAAGTTAATTAATTATTAATAATCACAGGCCATTATTTGAAAAGCTACGATCTACAACTAATACTACCTAATAAATACTTATAATTTCAAAAGTACCTGATCAATATTTTTATTTTCAACTTTCGGAGAATTGTCAGATTCCGGCGTAAAGATCGGCGTAGCGCCGATCGTTGGTTCGTCAACCTGTATAATTACACGAATAATGTACAATTCCGCTCCTCTAGCCAGATAGGTTTCGATCGAGATACTGCAAGTTTATATTGATGATTAGCTCAAAATGAACTAAATGTACGAATAATTTATAATTCCGCAAAACTAGCTAAATAGGTTTTAATAAAAAGGCTGTTGGTTTATATTGAAAATTAGCTCGATATGAAAAATCTGTATAATTAAATTTATTATATAAATACTTAACAATTCAGCAAATCTAGCTAAAATAGTTTTATTCGAGAATCGATAGATTTTTTTTTAGAACAACCTGTAGCTATATTAATAATTTACAATTCCGCCACTCTAACCAAATATTCAATACACTGTAACGGGCGTGCATCGCATACTAACAGTGAGATCGGGCACGTGCGGCACCTCGAGCTCTTGCACGTAGTTAGTAATTTAAATGAATAATTTACAATTCCGCAACTCTATAGTTAAATAAGTTATAATCGAAAGACAAAGAAGATTTTACAATTCCGCTACTGTAGCCAAGTAATCGATACACAGTACCTATATTGATATTAAAAACTACTTTAGCCAAATAATCGATAGACAGTATACTGATATTTAAAAACCAGCTCATAACGAGCTGGCTCATTAGGACGCGGTCTCATAATAGCGGCGCGGCAAGCGGGCGTGCATCGCATACTAACAGCGAGATCGGGCATGTGCGGCACCTCGAGCTCTTGCACGTAGTTGGCGGGGAACCAGTGGTGGCGCTTGCCGCCGTAGTCGCCGCGCCACCAGCCCTCGTCCGGCTTGTCCACGTTGGTGATGATCGCGTGCTTGCAGAACGACAGCTCGTCGTCCTGACGGGCGCGGTAGTCGTATAGCGCCTTCACTGTCACCTGAGTGGGGGAATGTAGGCGTTTTATCACTGTACTGCCGCGACCGCGGGTGGTTTGCGATGCGACGATGCGGATTTAATCTTTGTTTTCCGTTGCGTACTTTCTATTACCGGTGAGTGAAACCGGCGCGGTGTAACCCTTTAACAGACACAGCGTGTTAAAAATTTCAACCTTACATTAAGGGAATAACGTTAAAATTTTGCTAAGATTATACATCTCTCTGACTATTAAAGGGTTAGCGCGCAATGAACCAGCAATACGCTTGTCGCGTCGCAAATCGCTCGTGCTCGCGGCCGAGGCCTTGCGGGCTACCTCGCACGAACTTATATCGAAATCGTAACATCAGTCGATTTAATAAAAATAACTAGTATTGGAGACTAAAGATTTTTATTTTATAAATAAGATTGTAGTATTTTTATAGTTATCTCGTTTAGGTAGTCAAAACGACTTACTGTCGCACTCAGAGAATGAATGAACTCAGTAAATGAATGTTAATGATTTTACGAGACTTTTGGAACGAATAATCATAATTATTATGTGCTTAAGAGCTACGATTACGCCGGTGTGGCCTCCTCGATTCACCTTCGCCAATCTCTTAAGTCTCAAGTCTCAAGCCAATTCCGTGTGTTCTTGATGGGAGACTACGTTCACCTTCTTATTAATTATTAACCTTTTGAACGCCACGGTCGGATATGGCCGACAAATGAAAACGTGCCCAACACGCCACCGTCGTGTATAACCGACAAGAAAACCACATTTTTAAATACAAAATAAATATTATTAAATTAACTTTTCTGTTTCTTTTTCCTATTATTTAAAAGTACATTAATGATATATTGTAAAATGGAACGAAGATATATCCATTAGTTACATTTCACTAGGAAAAATAATCATTAAATATTGCTAATCGAAATCCTTAAAGGAGGTCACTAATAGTCCATACATCATTGGCCATGTTTGTACCTTGAGGTACATAAATACCAAAATGTATAGAAAAATTCGAGAATTCCGAAAAACGTATCATTTTGCTATTATATTTAGATAAAACTAGATAATTTAATAAAGTTGTTAATCACTTGTAACACATTTTTATCAAGTGGCAACATTGAATGTTCAATCGCGTTTAATATCAGACTTCTCCTAAACCTGTAGTGTTAAAAAATATTTTATTTGCTGTGAATTATCCCTAGTGCATCTACTTGTCGTCATTTTTTATCAATACTTAATTTAATGAGCGTAAAGCAATAAATAATAAAAATAATAATATTAAAATAAAATAAAATCATCAAATAATAATTATCTCTCTGCAGGTAACAAAACGTTACAAAATGTCATAAATGTCATTCCGTTCGTTTCGGCGTTTCGGGGTGCTTCGTTGTTTTCATTTGCGTATTTTATTTTATAAATTGGCTATTCCCTGTGTTATTCTGTTTTTCCTCGTGATTTGGTTCCTGTTGACACTCTGATCTGATCCCAAAAACAGATTATATTTATAATCGTGTCACAGATTATTTAACATAGACAGGGTCTAAAATGGCGTATTTTTTTAAACCGAAATTATTAATTTTTGTCTTTTTCAAATAACTGACAAACAAAGTAAGCCTGCTATATTATTCAGTGTTTCATAGAGTATTTTTTTCCATAAAGTGTACCTCGGTACATTAACTGGCCAGATTTTAGTGAACTCCTTTGTGGCTTGGCGTGGAAGGGGCGCCGACGCGTTTGCGCTCTGGCGTACTTCGCCTGCGTGAACACCCTGTATCCCGTGACAAATTTCCAAATTTGTCTATCATACAAACCTTGTCCTGGCAATTACAAACAAAACAAAAAAAGAATTAGCTAAATAGGTGCAGCCTGAAAACATTCGCGACAATTGATTTTTATTAATTTAGATTAGTACTAAGGTGTGTAAGTGCAAAGGTGGAGGGACAAAATGGTAAAGGTTGCGGGTAGTCGCTAGACGCGAGCAGCACAAGACCGCGAGTGGTGTAGATCCATGGAGGAGACTTTTGTCCAGCAGTGGACGTCTTTCGGCTGATGATGATGATGAAAAAATTAATAATGTAATTTGACGTCTCTGAATGCGGCAGTTAACTGATATTGACCATAAAGATAACTGTCGCTCATTCCAGCAGCCGCAGTCGATTCGATATATTAAATGTTATTGTGCACACAATGTCATCTACTGTATAATAAAATAAATAAATAAATCTTTCCCACAATCACACCAATTATCTAGCCCAAGAGAAGCTTCGAAGAAACTCGTTAAATGGTTACTAGACAACGGATAAACATACTTAAAATACTTAAATACATACTTTTTATACATAGAAAACACCCGAGACAATTTAGAAAAACAATAATTTCTAAATTGACCCGACCGGGGATCGAACCCGGGACCTCAGAGATGGCGACACCATGAAAACCGGTGTACAAACCACTCGACCAAAGAGGTCGTCAAATTAAATAATATAAGTAGGAATAATAATAGGAAATAAATATTTTGGCTTCTAACTACGCTATAAGTAATACCTTATCTTGTATCTCACATTTTAATAATTTTAGAGTTGTCAAGTTTAAATTAGGGCCGCCACTAGTTCGAAAACATAAGAACTTCGTTCTACTTGTGATGCCCTTAACATTGTTAAGGAAAAAATACTACCTACTTGGACAACCTACATACTAAATACATAATGTTAATATAAGAAAAAAGTATTCACATTAAACAACTTAAAAAATTTATGCTAGCTTCGAAGTAGAACCTACATAGTGGATTTAATTAAAAGCTCTACTAAAAGCTTGATATATTATACAGATAATATAAACTGCTGCCACTTACCCGGTTTTCTACAATTCAGGATAACACGATAAACGAATAAAGATTTCTTGGCAACACTATAATAGTAATGTAGAATCAGCATAGAAATCTTGCTTCGATTACGCATAAAAGGCTGCTAGTAAGCAGTGCAGGAGGATTTACGCATTTCGGTTTCCCATACAAACTTCCAAGTCGAAATTTTTAAAAACCATTAAGCCAATTTTGATGAAACTTTGCATGTTTAAGTAAAACACAGGGATCTAAATAGTTTGTTGAAAACATGTTTATTCAACTGAGTTATTGCGATTTTTAACTTTCTATAGTGGACTTTAAATCGCAATAACTCAGCTAAAAAAACGTTTTTTAAAAATTGTATGGAAAACCGAAATGCTTAAACCCTCTTAACATTTAAAGATTAGGAACCTACATCTAAGCAAACTTAATTGGTTTATTTTGGTATTTCTAAATAATTATTCGGACTCGATTTTACGGTCACCATACTCACCATCAAATTGATAGAACCATCACAGTAATGTAAACATTACACGTAATTTGTTAGTCTTTTTGTGCTTGAATCCAAAGGTCCGACAATGTTTGTCCAAAACATACTCTTTCATCATAAAAAAAACGTCGATCAACAATACAACTAGATGTCAGGTCAGCGCTAAAAATATGTCTCGGTAAAAAAAGCCCACTTGAGAAGTGAGCTCTTATTTTCTCGCAAGGCAATAACAGGAAAAAGTACTTTATTTGTAGCCACTTAAGGTTGATTTCACCACTAAATGTTATTGACGTCTTGTCATTTTTAAGTGAGAGGAGTAATCATTGCTTTGCTCGTTGTTTGTGACGAATGATCGTAAGTATAAGATAATACTTAGAAGATTTGTGACTTTATAACCTGGGTTTCATGGTTGTAATTAGGTTGAACTTAAAACTGTTTTATAACTTTTGTCTCAGTTCGTTAGTAAAGAAAAAGTATTTATTCACGTGGACAGAATTTAGCTTTGATTTTGTACGTGACGTGTTATCTAGTTGGTATTGTTGATCGAAGATAAAAAACATTGTTTTTCTTTACTAACCACTTTTAAGTGTCCCAAGAAATAGTGCAAGCCGTAAAGCAGGTAAGATAAGCTCTATGGGCACCCGAATCACCACTTGTATGTTTCCCAACTTTTAAAGGTTTTCGAAATTAGGAGATTTAATAAAGTCTAACTTTGAATACGGTTCGGTCAATGTGACTCAAGAATATGGAGCACGTGGTGTTTCGAACATTTTGATGCTAGTTGTACTGAAACTAAATAAAAACTATTACTTACTTACTTGTCCTTTCACAAAGAAAGACAGAATGAGCATCATTATAGCTAAATGTCTCTAATAAGTTTTGATGCAAACTTAACTTAGCCAGTAACCTTTCAAGTGGTTGGAATGTTTTCTTAAAAGTAGGTTCCTCATTAAATACATATAATAGCAATCCTACAATTACTGAAAAATAAATCTACATCTTTTTAATTTGCTTATTCTCACCAACGGAGTCGAGCCTTATATTTATCTCTTTTAAGACCCACTTGTTGCTATATTTTCACCTCTCGATCTATTTCAAAATAGAAGTTGAAAAACTAAAAATTTATTAAAGTGTATACTTACAGTCGGCATCCATTTTATATTTAAGTTTAGTTTTTAAATACGTTTTTTAAAATTTTTAAAGATACAACGTCTGTCTGAAAGGGGGTACTAAGCCGAAAGGAGGGTAAAGTAAACATGATAGTAAACCACTTTTGTCTAAGAACTTTTCCTAATAAATTGATAATATTAGATTAACAGCTGTTTTAGGATTTCATAAGAAATGACTTTGTGGTAGCCCTGGCGGTCAGCAGTTTTGAGAGAAAGACAGATTTGAGTTCATTGAGTTCATTGCCGGGGTTAACAAGTGGCGTTATCCCCGCCATTACTCACGGTTGTACATTTTTGAAATATGAATATGCATCAAATATAGATGTTTATCGCAATGTTTATATTTGCAATATAACAGTTGATAGTAGCACTTTCAGTTGTCTGCGGCTTAGTACCCCCTTCCGACTAACGTTGTATACTGTGTAACTATCTAAAATGTTTAAATCGAATGAAGTTGTACGTGTTCGACATTGAATAATATTATAACGCTGCTGTCACAATGAGTACGATGCCGACCGCTTTATGAGAATGCAAGGCAAAGTGAAACATCTAACGCGAACCTCATCGAGCAAACCACAAGATGACTTACCCTGGATGTGAACGACGTCGGGTCCATGTACCCGGGCGTGCCGTACACGGAGTTATCGTCCGGTTCCTGCGAACACAATGCACGAATCAATATTGTTTTTTAACGACATCGTCGCAACTAAAAATAATAAAAAAAAAATGTATGTGGTGACAGCGAATAGCACAGCGGGAAGGGAACGTACACACGCCTGCCGTTCAACCTATCCAAAATTGACAAATTTCTCCAATCGATATTGATTCTTATACCCCTAGTGACAAAGTTCAAAATGTATTGAAAAAAAATTGACAATGGTACCTACAGTGATTTTTGTGTAAAACGGCCAATTTTGGCGTTATGGATCTCAGAAACAAAAATACATTAACAATTATGGCTTATTGAATAGTGTAGAATAGCTATTGGAATAGTGCGTAGCGGCCTCGCTTTTTGTAGATTTTGTTTTATTTTTTAATTAAACCCAAAATTGCAGAGAAAGATTTTCATAAAGTGTGCGAAGGGACTTTTTTAAGATCATCGATTGAACTACTGTTTTAAACAAGTGAAATAAAAAAAATATAAGTAGTAGGATATTGGGGGGTCTGGATCAGATAAGATCCAGCCCCCCCAATATCCAATAATTGATATCTGTGATCACTCTTGTATATTTTCAAATATTGTATTTCTTTTCACGAACTGATCTTACATTCGTTTATTCATCATCGTTGAAATTAAAGTATCCACTATTTTCTTTAGCTGTCACGAGGTAGCAGGTAACGGCTACGTTCTTTACAGCTGATAGTTACAGGTTGGTCTGTTTTCAACTGATCAAACAACCTTACTTTATCAAACGTCCATTAACTACTACTACTACTACTACTATCTACCATGTCTACAAAGGTTTTGTTGATTCTTATCACTCGAGCAGTAACCTGTAACCCCTCATAATAAACTCGTGGCAATGTTCTTTTCAAGTTACTTGTTATTAGAATACCATCATACTGGTCACCACCGATTATAGTGATGTGATGGAGACCACAAAGCTGCCTTTTAATTATCACTGCTTCCATTATATCCCCAATTTGTAGAGTCATTTATTTATGTTTTAGTGAACTTGTTATCTATTTGGCGATATATTTCAATCTAAACCAAAACGACCTCAACATGGCTATACTATTATTTCGTGAATAAAATGCACCTTAAGGTAATTCTTGTTTGACAATTAATAAAAGAAAGGTTTTATCATTGTTTGAATCCATCATTTTGTTTATTTAAAAAAGGATCTTATTTTCTATACACCATTTATATAAACATAACGCATTTTTAAGTGCACATACATGGTTATGGTAGATACAACTTTTAATATCTAGTGAATTAAAATATTTTTTATGAAGGGTTTCAAGATTAGGGCCACTTTTGTCTTCCAAGTTATATACATCATCAGTTTCAAGTATTTCTTTTAACCATAACACTTTTTCGAAGCCTTTAGTGTAAATATGTTTGTTTTTGAAGAAATCACGCAACATGAGCTTATAATTAAAGTAAGGCACAAAGCCGTCACTCCATAATATTCCTCTATTCCTTTCAATCCACGCTACATTTAAACGTTCTTTCTTCGGTAAATCATAAAACGGAAATGGAGCTTTGATCATAAATACGAAGGCGTGATTTTTTGACACGATCGCAATTTCCTTTGGTATAAATTTATTGTCCTCGCTTTTAAAACCTTGTACATCCACAATAACGCTCATGATAATTTTCGAACAATATTACTTAAAGGCTTATATTCGAAAATACGATCGTTTATGATCAGACAGTAAGCAGTAGTGTTATTAGGTATATCTTCTAAGGACTCTATTTCTAATCGCACATCAACTGGGCCAGTTTTCAGTGTATCATTTTGTCTTGAACAATCAATAACAAACAATGGAGCTTTTTCTTTAAATGAGCGCAAATCAAGCAAGGGGTCTGCTCTCAAGTCGTAATATGACTGACGAAAATTGGCATACATCTCATATAATATATTATATTTTCCTTCATCAAATTTCAAATTAAGTGAATCGTATGGAAAGTATTGCGAGTTTAAGAATAATTTTATGTTAGTTATTTTACAGTGATCAAATGTTGATGAACTTTGGATTTTGTTACATTTTCTATTAGTTTGCATTCCAAATACAATATATCTCGGTTTTTCTAACTGAGAAGCAGTTTTAATAGACCATGAATGTTTAGTCGTTCTAGGTAATAATGGATATTCATACAAATCCCAATTTCTGAATGGTAGATGTATAGGACGATCTTTTTCCAAATATTTAAGTAAGGATAGTTTGTCGCGATCAGAAACTCTAATATGAGGAACACGCCATTGAACCTTTTGTATTTCTATATTGACATCATCGTTTTTTTCCATGATAACACTATTTAACGCTGAATTGCTCCTTTGTAATATAAGTTCATGTCTACAATTAATAAGTATTTTTTTATAATCTTCCGCAAATCCTAATATTTTATTTAACGGAATAATAACATTAAAATGACCATCTTTTTGGGTGTGTCCATTTATGTGCCATCCCCACAGTGCAGCAACTTTGCTATCTGCTTCATTCATTGATATATAAGATTTCATTGTAGTTGTTATTCCAGCATTTTTTATGTGATCTATTTCAACACCATTAAGTTCGTATTTGATATTTTGAAATAAAAATGAAATTGGATTGTTTATGAATTCAATATCTTTTTGTATGTTTTTTCCTAACGCATCTTTGCCGGTCACACTTGCATAACCTTCAATATAAATCGAGCTTGCTGATGGTAGCACATAAACATCTTGCTGATGAATTGGTATTCTGATTTCATCATTCTCTTTGTAGCTAGGATTGTACGGGTTGTAGCTATGGATCTCATAGCTTTCAATAGAATCGTCATGTTGTGGTAAATCAGCGATTTGAAGCATTGTGTAGTTTCAGGCCCAAAGCAAGCAGAAATTTTTTATTTTTTAAAGTTATATTTTTTCTTCCGTCTAAACGTCTTCTTTCTTTCGATACAGGCGGTAAAGTAATTGTCTTAATATTGTTAACTGGGTTTTTATTGAAAATAATCATGATCTTTCAGCTTGAATAAAAGAAATACTATGCAACGTTTTTTCTAATATCAGACACTTCGTCGTCAACTGATGAAATAATACTGAGAGTTATTAAGAGTTGTCTTTTTATTTATTTATTTATTTTTATCTCTATTTATATTTTACAATTGTTATTTTTCTAAAATAAAGTTAAAAATTTTAGACACAAATGTCCACAATTATATATATGATCTCCTTGTAAATTATCATAATTGTACCGAATATCTTGCCCGACATATCTAACAAATTCTTTCGGTGGTTTCAGATTACCGTAACTGTCAAAGTACTCAACATAATCTTTTATTTTTCCATAGGCTACCCAATGAGTACCAGAATTATTTGATGAATCTAAATTAATAACTCCGCATTCCATAAGTAATGGTTTAACTGGTAATTCATCTCTCATAAACACTCCTCGAAAATAGGGAATATTTTTCGAGTACTTCATAATGTCTATATTTGTCAGTGCTCTTTTGGGTAGCCGAATATTTAGTTTTTTTTCTTTGCAACATAGATACCTAAACCCCTTTTATGTGGCTTAAGGTATAATCCTTTTCCAATACACAAAGCTTCCATTCGCATATTATGTCTTTTCGCTTCTGCTAGTTCTTTTTTAGCTGATTCGTAATCATTGATAGCTTTAGTAATCCCGGCAATACCGCCAGCTATACTCCCGCTAGCAGATAACCCAGCAAATATTGGTATCAAAGGTAGAAAGCCCCCAGTTTTTGGCACAGGTATAACTCGTGGTAATTTAATTGGTACGTCGGATGCTAATTCTTGTGCAGCGGCGTATGCTAGCTCCATTAACATTTTTTTGCATTTAGGCTTTAGATTACTTATATGTTTTTTAGTATGTGCAACAATGTTTTTGAAAGTTTTTTTCAAACCCGCTCCGGAATACGATTTACTATTTACTTTACACGTTGCAGGTAAGTTTTGCATCTTCTTTACATCAATAACAACACGGCGTTTCTTAACCTTTTTTTTTTTAATGAAAAGTTTTTTTTTTGTTACTGTTGTTAATGCACGAGTCTTAATTGTGTAAAGAACTAAATACAAATGAGTGTAACGTACAAAGTAACACAATTAAATACTTGCATAATGCTGTTACGTTGAATACAATAATAGTTTGACATTTCTCTATAAGGTGTTTGTTTTATCGATCCAGCTGTTTTCACTTGAAGGAAGACCTAACCACTTGACATAAACTTTGTCTCCTTTCCTCTTTAACACTTTTTCAACGAGATAAATTTCTGGGTACTTCGTTTTTTTAATTTCCTGTGAGTAAAATGCTCCTAAAATAGGTCTAGATTTTGCATCTTCTAATAAATAAGTCGTAGGATTTGTATGTTGCACTTTAATAATTTTAAATATTTCAGTAGACCAGTTAGGAGTAAAACCTTTTTCGAAACATCCTTTGTGTTTGCTGATCCTTACATAATCGCCGACCTGAAACCTGTTGCACTTTGCAATTTTCTTACAATTCAAAAGAGTAATGTATCTTCGTAGTATTTTTGTTTTGTTATGGTGGTTAACTGCTGCTGGTGGTTTTCCTATGGTTCTATGCTATGAATGATTGTATTCATAGATTTTATTCTTGAGTGTATCATTAATCCACTTATAATTTCCTTTCAAACTGAACTCTTTAAAAAGTTTGGTTTTTATAGTTCTTATGAATCTTTCTACGATCGAAGCCTTTTTTGTAGAATACGTAGAATAATGATTTATGTTATATTTTTCTGTAACTTTTTTAAATTTATCATTATAAAATTCTGTACCCATATCGGTCTGCAAGTTTTTTGGTATACGTCCTTTTGCTAACAACGTTTCAAACTCTTTAGGTACAGTATTTTTATCCTTTTTTTTAAGTGGAATTGCCCAAGCATATTTAGAAAAGCCATCAATTATCGCTAATATATATTTGTAGCCCGCATTAAATTTAGATAATGATTTCATATCAATTAAATCTGCTTGCCACAGATCATCTATATCTTTTAATATGACATTTCTGCGTGGAAAATGTATTCTAGCATTTTTATGAATTTCATTCACGATATCTGCTTTGCTCATATTCCTTGTAAATATTTAATAAGTTTTTTTTTTAATAATTATTATTATTATTATTTGTTGTAGTTATATATTTATTTAAGCTGAAGTGTCATTCATATACACTAGGGAAGACTGATAAGGCAAATGTTTTATTTAATCGTTTCTACTCTTTTATAATCTCGGCTTCTTTTAACTCTTCAATGATAGATATAATTTCATTATCATGATTGCTATTACCAGCACTTTTTGAAGCTATTAACAATTTAAGCCTTTCTATTAATTCATTTGGGTCATCCCAATAGATATAATCTGTGTTACTTTTGTATTTTTTAAATGTTGGTAAGCTACCACCAATTTTTATTTCTGTCGACGGTTTAGAATGGAATCGGTTAGCATCATTTAGTTGAGAAAACAAAGGCTTAATTATCTCGCGGTATTTAACGCCTTTGTCACCTTTTAATTGTCCGTCAGGATTAAAGTCTCGTTTATGTGCACTTGTCTTATCAAGCATATCTTTATATACATTTTTATCTTGTTCCGTTACCAACTCAAGGTTAGGTTTATTACGTATTAAGAGTTCCTTTAGTCCAGGGGTAAGATTGAAGTTTTTATCATCAATAGTTATTACGTAAATTTTATCTGTACTGAAAACATCATTTTTGGTCGATATACGCACGGCAGAGTTCCCCATCATAAGCTTTTTGTTTTCGCTACGAACACCAAATGGAACATTTATATTCTCATAGATATCTATGACGTCGTCTTTCCCTAGAGATAATAAAGTGTCATTGTTTGCTTTCGCTAGTTGTTTCTCTTCATCATTATAATCATAATATGGTAGTTCTTCATTAGAATCAGCATTTACAAAATCTTCGAATTCTTCATATTCTAAAGAAGAGTCTGTTTTTCCACTCACATCAGTTGTGCCTATGTTGTTTAAAATATTGGGCGAAGGACAACTATGCCTTCTATTAACTTTGATTAGGGTCGATAAAGGATCGGTAATAGGTTTGAACACCTTTTTTAATTTTAGGTTATCTGCATCTTCATTAGTTTGAATTAATTTTATTTTATTTTTAACATTATTTACTGATTTTATAAGTTGTTCTTTAATACCTGTATCCATTTTGTAAATGTTATTTATACATCTATTGTACTTGAGTATTTAACTTAAAGTGAAATATTTTGATAGAGAAATTGTTTATATAACATTGTCAAAAGTAAATAAATGTATCAAAACCTTGTCTATATCGTCCGTTACTTATTGCACAGTCTTTATTAATCAATAAAAAATTGTATTGGTCTCGCCATATACTACAGCAAAGCTGTTTAAATGTATTCCAGTCAATATCCGTATTTACATGTTCATTGTATATGTGTTTCAAATTTGTATCATCTTGTTTAAAAATTATTAATAAATTTGTATTATCTCGAATCAATTGTTTAGGAATTTTAGAATAGGTCTGAGACAAATAAAAACAATCTATCTCTCTGTGTCTCCCCATAGCAAAATAATTTCGAATATTTGTTTGATTCTCACAAACGACATCATCAAATATCATTATTGAGTTTATCAAAGCGTTATTGGGATGAATAACTTCATTATTTTTATTAAATATAAAAAACTGGGCTCCTGGTATTCTGTTCATAACTTGGCGTAAAAAGCGATACTTTGGTTGGAAGTTTGTCTTGGAGTATAAATAAATGTGTTTAAATTTTAGTCCATTTTCATGCAAAATTAAATTTAGCATTACATTAGTTTTACCACAGTTAGAAGGACCACATAATATACAACGGATAGTATTAGGCAAGAGCGAGCTATGTTTTACTTTCCGTATATGACTTTCTTCTACTTTGATATTATTTATTTCTAAAGACGGCGTTTGTTTAACAAACTTCATTATGGACTGGAACGATAGAAGTGCCGTCACTCTTTATATATTAAAACACAACAGCTCAGTGGATTAGTAATTATTTTAATTAATATGAGTGCTTTATTAGGGTTTATACAATTAATTCTACATTTTCTTTAAAAGCTATGCGATCACTTGTTAATGGAAGGAACAGTTACCAGCTACCAGCCAGTTTTCATTAATATAAGAAAAATAAGTTTCACAAAATAAGAGTTTACGATCATTATTTATTTATTTTAGATACTTTCAAACACGCAAACCCAGTAAATTAAGTCAGGAAAACATGGTAAGACTTGTTTATTTTCATATGTTTAAATTTCAATAAAACACATTCATTACACTTTAGCAGGTACTTTATTTTTATATAAGTAAATGTTATGTTCAAATATTACAACAACGTCATACAGCTTACAAATATCAGTAATTTATGAAGACAGTATACAAGTTACTCAGTTTATAATATTTCAGTATGAATACAATATACAACTTACATATTACAATAACAAATAAATTGGCTAAAACTAACAATAATCTCAATGAGCTTACATATTATACGCTAATATGTTATCAATATATTACAGCTAATATAATACGATGATAAATCAATTAAAAAATTGTATTACAATGCCCCCACGGCAAAGTTTCAATTTGATTAGAAAGAACTTGTCTTTTATCATCATTTCTATTAAAGACTACTTTATTTACTTCCTGCGTATACAATATGTGTAATAGACTTAATCATATTCATCTTATAGCTTCTGCTTTTGTCAGTCAGAAGGGCCTTATTGTAGTCCTTTAATTTGAGTCGTTTAGTTACATATTTACTTACGCCTTTTGCTTTTTTAATTTGCGTTTTATTGCAATTGATAAAGTAAAGTTTTGGTCTTAAACCTATAAATTCAGTAATAATTTCACCACCGAGTTCATCCTTAAACAAACCTGGAACTTTAGAATTCACTCTTGGCATATTTTGGTGATTGTTAATATTAAAATTACTGGTATCGTATCTAGGGAGGTTGTTTTTCATGTCTTTGTAAAAATCTTCGGTTTCTATATAGTAAAGAAGGCTGTCTGTATCAGTGTAACAAAGTTTTGCATTGTCTTGATATTGTTTCTTTATGAATTGATAGTGAAAGTTATATAAATGTTGTTTTGCATACTCTAGAACTGAAAATCCTATGTATATAGGCTTATCTAAAGTAATTTTATCTGGATATAATTGAATAGCAACAAAATTTTCGGAAAATGTTGTGATACTTTTTAAATTAGGCTTTGCAATGAGTTTTTCAGCGCCTACGTGCTTGTTTGTTATATTATTGCAATCATTCCACATCGACACTAATTTAACGTTTGCGTGTTTACGTTTATTCTCAATTGTCTTACCGAAAATGGCGTTATTTAACAATTTAAAAAGATCTTTTTCAAATGTTGATGTTGATACTTGACGTAGTTTAGTGTTTAAATTCATATATTTTTCTAAGAAAGCATCTTGTCTGAATTTAATAACTCTATGGATATTTTTAAGGATAAGTCCGTGTTTGAGACACTCTTTTAAATGAATATAATGGATTACATAATTAAATTTGTGATATAAATTAGCAATTAATTTAGGCGATTTACCACCCGGAGGTGTGAATTTTTCTGGAGCAAAAGGCAAATCTTTATGAGCATTATGTATATGTTCTGGATATAATAAATCCACTTCTAGTATGAATCCATAATCAGAATCATCAGGAATATTAAAAACATCGAATGATTTAATTTCGTTTTTGGTTAAGAAATTGAACTCTGAAATAGGCATTTTTTTTGTCATTGCAAAACCATACAGATTATTACAGTCTAAGTATATCAAATATGATAATGGTTTTGTAACATCAAAAGTCGATGAGTATCTATTATTCGATTTAGCATGGCGAAGGGAGCATTGCGCCAATCCACCGCGTATTCCTTTTTCTATTAATTCATACATTTCTACGTCACTTATCAATTCAAGTTGCACTTTGGTGCATAGTAACATTGCGTCCCAGCTTAGACTAGGCGCTGATATATAATATGCTGGATCAAGCTTGTAATGCTGTAAACATGTGTTTCTAAACTTTTCAAATATATCACACAGAAGCATAACATCTGACTTTAAATATAAGTCCGTATACTCCCCCAGTGACTTAATGTTGAACGTTTTCCACACTAATTTTGATTGAGAATATTCTGTATCACTTATAGATTCGGATTTTAAGCTATTATAAAAACAAATCTTTTGGGGGAAGCTTGCAGTCATTGTATTTTTCCCAGGAATCTATATAATCATATGGAAAAATTCCTTTACGTTGCATCAATCTAATTTTTTCTGGTGTTTTAAATTCTTTAGATAAATGTACAAAATCTTGTTGAGATAAGTTTTTACTTAAGATTTCTAAACTTGAACTAAGAAATTGAAAAGAATCTATAAATTTCATTTGAATAGGATGACTATAAGTTGAGCTCTCAATAGTTTTCGATACACTTGTATATTTTTCTTTGGTTTTTGGTATTATTGAAATTGGCCCTCTATACTTCATCAATTCTTTAATAATAATATGGCTGTCATAGCCTGCAAAATTGTGAAAAAATATCGGAATGAACGGGCACACTACATATATTAAATTGCAATAAGAATGTGCGGCGCCTCTGTACCGAGACGTCACGTGGTCATGATCTTTCACCTTATCATCGAGGAGTAAGTTATTACAGATATGACACTCAGTTGCAGTTTCGAATTCACGTTGTTCTTTTTTAGTCAAAGGTAACATAGGTGATTTGAATGACAAAATTTTATTTAGTTCCTCTAAATCGGATATTAAGTATTGTATAAACTTTTCGTCACAGTCTGGTCCTCTATATGAAACATACTTATTAAGACGGCTATCGTAAGAACAACAAATATAATAACCAAAACAAGACGGCTTATGAACTTTGTATATTCGTGTGTTTTTGGTATTATTTTCAACTTGATTATAATTTGTTAAGATGCTTTCAAAATCTGCATACACTACGAAGTTAATTTTTTGTTTTCTTTCAAAGTGTTTAAAAGTTAATATACTATTAGGTGCTGGTAACATTGTTAGAATTCCAGAACATTTGTGCTCTTTATATTTAACTTCACTCGAAAAAAACTGTAAGCAAGATTCACAACAATACATTTTTCCTTTATGACTATTAATTTGATGTTTCACTAATCTTAAGAAATCTTTTATTAGGCAATAGTGACCTTTTCCGCTTTGTTCTATGTATAATAGGTTAATATGATTTGACTGTCTTATATCTGTTTTATATAACGGACCAGTAACGTTGTTCTTTTCATTTAAACCATATACATTAATACTTATATTAGGATTATCCTTTTCGAATTTTTTTATGCTATGAAAAGATGGTGGAAACGTCATGTGTTTTATATTAAATAGTTTAGAATAGTGCGGATATGAAGCAGGCCTACAAACATTATTCTTAGCAGGAAATAATGCCGCAGTTACGCACCATAAAAAGCAATGATCATCAGTATTCTTTATATTTAAACAACTCTTAGTATTTTTTATGGGTTTCGGTAAATCTATGTACGTGCCACCTCTTAATGGACTATACTTGTTTATATTGATTTCTAAGTGACTCATTAAGAGGCAAGACCAGCCAGAATCACGGTGTTGAAATTCTGAAAGTTTTCGTTCAAAAGTATATACGGCTTTGGTATAGAGGTCGTTCAAGTCAGTAGTTTGATAAATTGTTTGATATTTTGTAATAAATGATTTCAATTACTGTTCACCTGATTTTGGTTGAACAAAGTAAGCAAACAATTCAAAACATAATTTAATGCAGTGGTGCTTAATCAAGGCATTCTGTATAACTTTTACAACATTGTTTTGATATGTCAATAAAAACTGTTCAGGTGTAAAATATTCGTCTGAAGGTTCAAGCTTATAAGTAACTATTCTGTCTTTGAACGCTGTAGATATTGTATGTATATTTTTATCATCAGTTTTAAGTATAGAATTCGATTTATGTATATTGGTTCTCGTATGATATTTATATTCATTATTTGGCATTTCAATTTGACAATTATCACATTTCTTATAATTTGTATTTCTTCGGAGAGCTGATTTTACTGTACCTAAGGAAAAAAAACCAACATTTAAGAGGATACATTTAATGCAATTAATAAAGGGTAATACATAGCTCAAAAGAAAAAAAACTAATAAAAGTTACTAATGAACGTAGGAGAGCACCGACTGTATTCTTTGCGCGTTGCCAATAAAAAATTGGCCAAATGTTGCCAAGCCTCAGTGTCGTCGTTGGTGCGATTCTTCACAGTTACAACTGCTTGGCGCCATCTATTCACCGGCAGTGTGCGCTCAATTTCGTCGCACCGGTACACTTTCAGATCTATGAAGTGGGTGCCCGGCTTATTCTCAAACGACTGCCGTGAGTGACCATTAGCCAGCCGACGTGATAAATATGATACTATGGAGGAATGTTTACCGGGGGCTGGTGCTGGTGGCTCGCAATCATCGTCACTGTCAGAGCCGAAAAGCTCGGCGGCGGTGGCCGGTAGCTTCTTGACGGCTGGTACCGGTCTGATGGTGAGTTTCTTCGCCTTAGAGCTGCTTGGGGCTGGAGATGACGGAGGTGTGGGAGCACTGCTGGATGCTGCTGTTGGTGCCTTGCGTTTTTTCGGCCTTTTCACGTCATCGACTTGCTCACGAAGCTCATCTTCAGACGGAAAAAGTTCTTCAGCATTTGTCTTCGACCTAAAAAGAAGAAAATAATGTTTTATGAGCGGTCAATGGTCAATTAATGCAATGATTAATACCTTCGATCAACAATAGATCGCAGATTAATACCTAATATTTAATTTAATGGTCATACATTAACACTGAAAAGAGTACTATTCATAATTCAGTATTCACTAATGTGCATTAAATGTTTGAATACAACTGAAGTAACAAACCGTATAATAAAACACGAGCCACAGTTTCCCATTCTGATGTGATGAGTCTATCATGAAAAACAAAAAAAAGTTGCCGGAATCGAACCCGCAAACATTACAGTAAAAGACTTTCGCTAGTTTTTATATTATTATTATATGCTAGTTGGTACTTACATGTTTGTTTCCAGAGAGTCTCGAGTCTCGCACAAGATCAGCGTCAGAGGAATGGTAAAGCCTGCTTCAGACACCCGGCTTTTATACCATTAAAACACGTGAAATCTTCCCATATAAGTCCCGGCAATATGATTTAAAATCGCTGAGTAAGTAGTTAATCTATTTAGGACAAATCGCATTGTAAGGGTTATCGATGAACTAGCTACACCCGCGACTTCATCCGTTACGATTACGTTTACGATTGTACAGTTACGAGCACAGATATGTGAACAATTGTAGCCCTTAACACAATGAAATAAGAATCAGGGCTTGCATATCTAAGCTCACGGGTGTACAGCCAGCATTAATATGTACAGCCAGCATCAACTTCATCGGTGCAACATAAGTCGTTCTATACTTGCGTCTTGGCAATTAAGGTAAACTAACTTTACTGTATGTGATTAGAGTATGTTTTTGACTAACATTGTCAACGTTTTTAACTCATGCAAGAAGACACTTAGTTCTTACGCATTAAAACTTATTTTACTATAATGGGTAATTCTTCTCGATCATAGTACCTAAGCTTTAATTAATATAATGCTTACTATTGATGCTGCCTTTGATCACTTTGTGATTCTTATAACGAATGAAATAAGATGCATGAGATGTCACAGTGTATACTTATTTCTGATGCAGTCTGTACCTGCAAGGTTTATGTGTAATGTAAAATGATGCGCCACGCTTGTATTTGCAGCGCTAATTTGTTACTATGCTCAAGTATTATGATTATGTATGACTTACCATTTCTACTATAGATTTTATGTCGTAATTGAAACCTTAATGACAATTTATTTTATTTAATTTTCGGGTATAAATATCAAGAAATTTAGTAAGAAATTATCATTGTAACTGTCTACTTTCAAAGCAGGCGCACGAGGCTCTATCTGCATCAAGAAAAAAAAAATGTCGGTAAGTAACTCATTATTATCTAACAACGTTACGTTGCCGTTTTTACTTACATAGATGATTTATAATGTACATTTTTGTTTTAGGACTTATCAAATCATAAGACATTAGTCACGATATCATTATTGATCGAAATAATTAGTTGTCCCGAGCTCGCGGTACCCAACCGCTAAAGCAGTAGGCCGTGCTCGCATGCGAATGATGCTGATTTAATAACTCAACTGTTAATTTTATAAAGTATTTTTGTTTTTCTTTCACAGGATACAGACGATCTCTTCAACTTTATACCCAATAATCAAGAAAGCAACCGCCTTAAAAGAACGAAGAACACCAAAGCACTTACTGTCATCAAAAGACCAGCGCAAGGAACAAAACTCGTTCGCGTAGAAATACACGATATCGACAATTTTGACAACATAGATCAATCCATATGTATTTGTAATGCCGATATTTGTGCTCAAAAAGTCATAAAAAATATTTTTATGGATGAAATTTATAAATTAACGCGAGAGTTAGTCGTTAAAATACAAGAATCAATTGATGTCTTTAACTAAGTATTGTATGTAGGTCTATACATAATTCTTCCCAAAGCGGTCTAGGTATATTGAGTGCCTGAAGTTTTATTATAAATAAAATGTTGTATTGTTAATATTGAATAAATTAATTAAAATAAATATATATTACGTTCTCCCACATTTTCGTGTTTTATTTTACCGCACTATAAAGGTTCTCATAAAAGTAGGTTTATACACTTTGGTATATTATTACATTAAAAGTATTTAAATGACGCAAAATCGCGTAACACACTTACGATTTTGACGAAGTATATTGTTGATTAAATTCGCTTAGTAGCATAGCATTTAAAATAAATTTCACAACTATTACACCAACTATTCACCCTCAAACAAGGCATAGCCTGAATTATGGTGACTGAATAAGGGATAAACATACATAAAATTCTAATAAACATCCATAACTCGGTCACAAACGGTCGTGCTCATTACACAAACATTTGCCCCTACCGCGATTCGAACCCGGGGGCCGTGGGTTTAGCAGTCAGGGTAGCTGACCACTCGACCACCCGACCGTTTAATTTATACATTAAGTAACTTCTTAGAAAGACTTAATCGCCCGCTGTCGTCCAAACGTATTTTGTTCCCACTTTGATTATTCACAATAAGGTAATTTTCAACAAAGTTTTGTAAATAGGTAGATACTGATTTAAATTTGTGATTTGTCTGTTTTCATGAAATCATGCTTTTAAAAATTGTTCTTTAAATCTTGAATGACAGATAAATAGTTCTAAGATCGTTTTTACGATATTGTTTAAAAGATAATTTGATTAGTCAATCAGTATCTAAAATACGGGCTAAATACCTAATCGCAGTGTGGTGTCATACGGTGCATTGGAATGTTGTGATAGTCCATATCGATCGCCTCGTTATAAAACACCGGCCATAGTGTTACTCACTACAAAGCTGAGAGATATCTCTCGTAATTTACATGTGATAATAAATAAGCGTAACAATGATTACATTTAGTTACCGCCAACTATCTAGATTGATGTGGTTTTGGTTAAAAATATAGATGAGTTGAATGATCAAAGATATCAATTTATTGGATATTGGGGGGGCTGGATCTCATCTGATCCAGACCCCCCAATATCCTACTACTAATATAATGTTATCTCTTATATAGTCGAATAGTGCGTAGCGGCCTCGGAATTTTTAGATATCATTGATTTTATATAAGAAAAAAATCTTATTTTAAACCAAAAAACTTCGAAAATCGCCAAAGTTAACTGTGAATATCTCCTATCTACGATAATATTATTGAGCAAAATTTATACCAGAGTAATTGTTACTTCATGAGGAATAAAGATTTTATAATGAATTTATTATCCTATTTCGATAAAAAACGATAAATACAACTGCAAAATTACTACAAAATGCGATACGCCGGCCGTCCGAATTCAACTTATGCTCACAGAATGGAGATTTGTAATATTATGCACAAATTTATTATCCTATTTCGATAAAAACGACAAATACAACTACAAAATTACTACAAAATGCGAAAATGGGCATTTTACGCAAATATCACATTCGAGATGTAATAGGCCTCTTATGTAAAAAAAAGCACTTAGGTAAAAAATAAAGCAATACAGAAGTACCCTAAAGCGGCCTATCCACTGGAACAGAGAAGAGAGAGGAGCGGAGCTGTGCCAATATTAACAAATAAAATCGAAGCTCCGCTTTATTGGACAGACTCCATTGGTTAATATTGGCAGCTCCACCTTTCTTCTCCGTTTTCGGCTCTAATGGACATGCAGCCTAAACCCAGAAGGACGTACGAAGATGGTTAATGATAGTAACATAGCATAAGGAGCAGAATGATTATCACAATCATAGCGAATGGTGAGCTGTAGCAGCTGCCTTCCCGTGAACTCAATGTGTACACGCCGGCAGGTCAACTTTTGACAAAACTTCTTCAATAAAGGAGTTTGAATACTTTAGTAAGGATGCCGCCATGTTTCCATATTTTTTTTTTCAAAACGGCGGATCGATATAAATTTTACATAAATCGATAGCTGACATCAACACTAACAAGAAATAATGTCATATTATTATAACAAAACTTACAAAAGCGTCACGTTTCCGAAGTGATTTAAATTATTATTAAAATTGCTCTAATCTACCGATAGATATAAAAATTAAGCGAGGACGCCATATAAAAAAAAAAAAAATGGCGGAAAATTAGAAGACATTTTCTTCAAACCTTATTCGAACTTTATCATTTAAGTTTAAATTTCAATATCGAGAAATTTGACAGTTTCGTATAGATAGGTTGACCTGCTGACATGTCTACATACTGTAACATAGACAACAGCGACTTACGGCTATGATCCTCCTCACCACTTCCTCACTGATGGGGTACCAGAGCTTGACCCTCTTGTACAGCGGGTGGTTCTCATAGTAGCCCACCAGCTCGACGAGGCTCTCGAACTTCACCGTGCCGATGGTGTACAGCCTGCCCTCTTGCTTGATGCGACAGTGCTTGATCTCTTTCTCAGTCCTGTGAAATAGAGGCCCTTGTTTTTTTTTGTCGATAATATATATAACTAGCGGACCGCTCGCGACTTCGTCCGCGTGGACCCCGTACCCCGTGACGAATTTTTTAAAATATTATTATAGCCTATAAGTGTAACTTCCCAACGGTGAAATAATTTTTTAAATGGGTCTGGTAATTTCGAAGCCTATTCAATGTTAACAAACAAACAATCAAATGTTTCCTCTTTCTAATATTAGTATAGATAACCGTTGCGTAGCGGTGAATGAATACTACCAACCCCCCCCCCCCCTCCCCCTCTCTCTTCCCTTAGTAGGCGACTAACGGACTAAAGACTGCACATACATTCAACAGCGTATAGCGGCGATGGGCTCACCACCTGTCACGCTGAGCAAATGTACAGTCGCTATTTGGTGAAAAGTGGACTATGGCAGAGAGTCCTGCTTTTGATGTCCTCATTGCCTGGTCTCTGAATAACCCTACGGGGGTAAAAGTCGTGAATATATATTATGGCTAAATGCACATTAGCCATCACCAACTGGGTCCTATGTGAATAACAACAACAATTTTTAAGATGATAATGCAGAACTGTGTCGCGCAGCGGTGAAAGAATACTACTACCCCCTCTCTTCCCTTGGGTGTCGTAATAGGCGGCTAACGGACTAAAGACTGCACATACATCCAACAGCATAGAGCGGCGGTGGACTATGGCGATGACGCTGAGCACATGTGCAGTCGCTATTTGGTGAAAAGTGGACTATGGCAGGGAGTCCTGCTTTTGCTGTCCCCATTGCCTGGTATCTGACTAACCCTTAGGGGATAACAGTCGTGATTATATGGATGTATAATGCAGAAGGCAGTACTCGTAGATGCGGCACGTACGATACGTGCGGAACGTAAGGTCGGATCGAGGGTCAGATACAGAAGGCATGTCAGGAGGTTCTTCACTTCGCAGCCCTAATCATCGTAGCTTGCGTCATCATCTTAAATCAAATCACATTTTTTCCTTAAAGTGTTAACTTAAGTTAACAATTCATTATGATTTATCATTCTTCAACTTTCATCCCAAAAATCGATAAATTATAATTTCTAGCCGTTTGGGTCGCTAGGGGAGACACTAGCCCACTATTTTTTCTCGTACCAAGATACGTTTTTTTACACAGAATTCCATCGCCACGGATAATAAGTCGGTTCGACGCGATCCTGTTTCGGCGTGCAGTGGAACTGGGGGTAGCGATGCGCGTTTGCCTGGCACAGACTATAGTTCATTAGATTAGTTGGTAAGTCTTAACTACAAGTCAGTTAACTGATTTGATTTTTTTTAGTATTGACGTCAATAAGTGCCTGTAAAGGTTTACATTGAATAAATAATTTGACTTTGACTTTGATCTGCTGGGAAAAGACCTCCATCATTAAAATCAAGAGATAGCTGCAATTGATGGATGTTGGATTAACCATCACGCTTGCCAAATGAGTTTTTTTATATTGAAATTGAAATTGAACTGAACTGAACCCAGGACTTTTGGATGTCAAGTTAAGCGCTCTGCCACTCGGCCACCGAGGCATCTATAGGCATATGAACTATGAAGATGGTAATGATAATGCATACGAATTGGACAGATTATTTAACTTATAAAAATACGGCTAGGCGGTAAACATTTTCGCATTAGCATATTAAAAACAGACCAGCAAATAAAAAAAGTGTTTTTGAAAATAAAACAGATTCATTATGTTTATTTGGACCTTGTACCTTCTGCCAATCAGAGCCAGGCGTCCTACAAATAACTAACGAAGTTCAGAAGCTAACTTGTGCTACGAATTGGTACACGTCAGTACTCCAACGGTTGGATTTCCCGGTGGCAATAAGTCCATAAAGCAGCCAACAGTGAAAGACATAAAGCATATCTTAACAATATCCTCTGTACACTGTTCCACCGCTGGGCAAAGGCCTATATTATTCAAAATCAAGTCTTCGCCACCAGCGAAGCATAAGTTATACTAGATAGGGCGGTCCGAACATGCACTATGATGGACTCATCTGCGGAGTCGACTCGGCACCTTGCTTTAGTGCGGCTTCGACATTCACACGGCATAGGAGCGTGCGCAGCGGCGAAAATAATTCTTTATTTATTATATTTCTTTATTTCTTATCAAAGTGTACACCTAGACGTTTAGTACAATTCAGTTGTTAAATAAGCGTAATTAATTGTTATTCAAGTCATTATTAGGTAGTTATATCGTAATTATAGAATAGAAAATATATTTTTTCATTTCTGTGCCGGCTTCTACAATGATACACACTACGTTGTCTTTGACCGATCGGCGATCTGGCGCTGCGATGTCTGTCTGTTGATTAGACGACATAAAATTTTTAAGCGCTTCAGCGGCTGCAACGAACTTTAGGTCTCTCATTCCAGAATTTGAACAAATGGTTTGTATGAACGTTCTTGCCTATCTCTTCTAGGTTCGCCACAAGTTACGGGTATTAGCTTAATCACCACGCTTGCAAAATACGGGTTGGTCATTACAACTCTGGGCTCTAAATCGCAATATACGGAACACACTTTGAGCAACCAGGGTATTGAACCCCGGATAAAAATCAAAAGCTTATCCGCGCCCAATAACCAAAACATAAATAACAAAGGTAAAGATAAAATATCCTTTCTTGTACACCACAAAAAAACATACAAAAGGACAACACATAGTACATACAATTGGCGGCCTTATCGCTATACAGCAATTTCTAACAAACTACACAGATTATTAGTACTCGCATATGCATTACCATAAACAATCACGACAAATGATATCCAACACAATTCGCGTAGAGCGCATACAAGTGAAACAATAGACAAATCGCGACGCACAGAGACAACACTAAAAATATGTACGTGAACAATAGCACGTGCGGATATTGGGCCATAACCCACCACGCTGGCCCGATGCGGGTTGGCGGGTTTCAACGACTGCCATCTTACGACAACAAATGGGACCAACGGCTTAACGTGCCTTCCGAAGCAAGCACTAAAAATAAATAAAAATATGTACACAGAATGTTTTCGATAGCAGACACATGGTGCTGAGTGCTGACTGACGTAACTTCGCAACGCACACAATACATAGCTAGCAATTATTTAAAACATATGCGGAAATACTTAGCTGAACCGCTCTTATCACCAATCAACGACAAATAATTTTTCTAAACATTCAGTTGTTCAAATGAAAGTGTGCCGTACCCCGCATAATATTAGGAATTAATTATAATTTGCATGCATGCACACAATTTGTTGCAACTGTTTTGGTTGGATATCAATCTTACAGCACATTACATGTACACGAAAAAATTTTTATCCCTGATCAATTGATTGATTGATTGAAAGCGTACAATTGATGCGATTTCGGCTCAGTAAATACGACCGAGAGGGTCGCTAACTAGTGTCACTGTAACGTATTAGTTTTTATTTTATTTTATAGTGGCTTGATGTGCTTTGTACATTTAGAATAAAGAGTTATCTGTTCATAGGCCTGGTGGAACAATTTCTGGCCATTGTGCAGTTCAATTCTCAATTGAAGCTGATGGCGGAAGAGCCCGATTCCTTCTCGCTAGTCTACATGAGAAAGTCCTAAGCTTCTAGGCCTTATTGCTACATGAATCTCACCAGAAGCTGATGGCAAAGAAATCCTGTTTCTTCTCGCTAGTCCTCATGAGGAAATCCTAGGCCTTCATCATCATCATCAGCCTATACTCGTCCACTGCTGGACATAGGCCTCTCCAAGAACAAGCCACTGAGCACGATCCGCGGCCACTCTCATCCAGCTCTTGCCAGCCACCTTGCGAAGATCGTCGCTCCACCTTGTCTGAGGGCGTCCTACGCTACGCTTGCCGATACGCGGTCTCCACTCCAGAACTCGTCTACCCCAACGGTCATCGGTTCTGCGACTGATATGGCCGGCCCACTGCCACTTCAGCTTGCTAATCCGGTGGGCTATGTCGATTACCTTGGTTCTCTGCCGGATCACCTCGTTTCGAATCCGATCCCTCAGAGAAACACCGAGCATAGCCCTTTCCATAGCCCGCTGAGCGACTTTAAACTTGTGAACCAGCCCTACCGTCAGTGTCCACGTTTCGGCTCCGTATGTCATGACGGGTAGGACGCACTGTAGGCCTTAGTGTTATATAA
Source organism: Scoparia ambigualis (assembly GCA_963921215.1). NCBI lineage: Eukaryota > Metazoa > Arthropoda > Insecta > Lepidoptera > Crambidae > Scoparia > Scoparia ambigualis. The sequence continues at coordinate 4,818,350 of OY992501.1, forward strand.
ATCTCACCAGAAGCTGATGGCAACGACATCTTGTTCCTTCTCGGTTAGTCCTCTTAAGCTTTTAGGCCTTATTGCTACACGAATCTAAATTGAAGCTGGTGGCAAAGAAGTCCTTTTTCTTCTCGCTAGTCCTCATGAGGCCTTTTAACTCCTAGACCTTATTGCTACACGAATCTCACCTGAAGCTGATGGCGAAAGAGCCCAGACGCAAAGACTTATTCTCGCTAGTCCACATGAGAAAGTCCTTAAGCGTCTATGCCTTAATTCTACATGAATCTCACATGAAGCTGATGGCAAAAAAGTCCCGCTCCATCCAGCTAGTCCACTCGAGGAAGTCCTTGACCTTCTACGCCTTAATGCTACACGAATCTCACCTGAAGCTGACGGCGAATGAGCCCGGATCCTACTCGCTGGGCCTGACTAGAAAAGCCCCGTCGGTGTTGGACTTGCGGTTCAGCTCCTAGGTCTGGTGGAACAATTTCTGACCATTGTGCAGTTCAATTCTCACCTGAAGCCGATGGTAAAACTAGCCTGGATCCTTCTCGCTAGTCCTCATGAGGATGTCTTTCAGCTTATAGGCTTTAATGCTACATGGATCAGACCTGAAGCTAATGGCCAAAGAGCCTAGACGCACAGACTTCTTCTCGCTAGCCCACATGAGTCCTTAAGCTTCTAGGCCTTAATTCTTCATGAATCTCACCTGAAGCTGATGGCAAAAAAGTCTCGCTCCATCCAGCTAGTCCACTTGAGGAAGTCCTTGACCTTCTACGCCTTAATGCTACACGAATCTCACCTGAAGCTGATGGCGAATGAGCCCGGATCCTTCCCGCTGGGTCTGACCAGAAAGGCCCCGTCGGTGTTGGACTTGCGGATCAGCTCCTAGGCCTGGTAGAACAATTTCTGGCCATTGTGCAGTTCAATTCTCACCTGAAGCCGATAGTAAAACAAGCCTGGATCCTTCTCGCTAGTCCTCATGAGGGTGTGTTTTAGCGATGGGCGATTGTTACTAAAAAAACAATCGAATGAATCGACATTTGTTCTACCATGTATTCGATTGTCGATTCATTCGTCCTAACTTAGAAACAATCGAATAAAAATTGACGATCAATTGTTACTAAAAATATTCGAATGAATCGATACAATTGTACTAGTATCTATCATGTGTTTGATTGTCTATTCGTTCTTACCTAAAAAAATCGAATAAAAATTGATGATCGATTGTTACTAAAAAATATTCGAATGAATATTTATTTGAATTTAGATAGGTAGATAAATTAATAAAACTACAAGTTACTTTTTATCGATTTTCAAAGCTAATTTGCTCTCTTTAATTAAAATCATGTATCAATCAATCAATCATGGTAGGTACCATTCACTAAGTTTGTAGTTGTAGGTAGGTATATGCAATTTGTACGTGTGTGTAGTCATAATATAGGTAATCCTATACCGATGCGCGTGACTTCGTTAACGATCGATTGATGTAGAATAAGATATTTTTTATTTAAACATTTATTTTGATCAAACCTTATTCAGGAAAACTTTCCCGGGAAGTATTTAGAATAAACTACTTTATTTCGTATTTCATAGACCTACCTAGTAGGTATACCTAACTCTAGGAACATTCGCGTATTTTACCTAATAACAATATTGAATATTACGATTTTCATTCGAACGCAATTAACTGTCGATTGTTTTTATAACAACTGCGTTATTATTACTAATAATCGACTAGTAATGATTTTCATTCGAATGTTTTCGGTTGTCGATTGTTCTAGTAACAATCGCGTAGTTACTAACAATCACTGAGCGATTAAATAAGTCTTAACGATTTTCATTCGTACACTATCGACTGTCGATTGTTTTTCAATTGCGCAATTATTAATAATCGACTAGCTATGATTTTCATTCGAATAAATTGTTAAAACAATCGAATAATTCGATTTTAATTACTAACAATCGCCCATCGCTAGTGTGTTTTAGTTTCTAGGCTTTAATGCTGCACATATCTCACCTGAAGCTGATGGCGAATGAGCCCGGATCCTTCTCGCTGGGCCTGACCAGAAAGGCCCCGTCGGTGTTCGCCTTGCGGAGTAGCTCTTCGGCTTGCGCACGCACGCAGCGCGGGTGGTACCACTCCTTGTCTTCGTGCTTGTTCGGCTGAGGCACTGGCTCCGTCAGGGTGATCAAGAACTCCTACGGACACGGTGAACTTGTTAATGAAATCTATTTGGGTAAGTTCTACTAGGATAGCTCTCTTATATAATAGCTAGGAAAAGATGATAATATAATGAATTACCTACAAACAATAAGGCAGGAAAGCAATAAAAACAATGTATCACTTAACTATACAGAGATAACACGATTTTATAATTGACGTTATGTGAACCAAAGGCATTCTATACACATGGAAGTCGGCTTCTAAAACCAGCATACGTAACTTCGAGTGCATTTTTTAAATACATTACTGCTTATTGAGAGATAACGTTTTAAAATATCGGGGACGTCAGCGACAATGTATGGGCGGAGCAGTAGAAGTTAAACAGGATGAAATTCGAGGTATGTGCTGTATTTTAACTGTGTAATATGGCACAAATAAATCAATTGTAAATAAAAAAAATGTCTGAACCAACCTGACTACGCAGGGGATGCTGCCTGTAATGCGTGATGAGGCTGTACAGGCTGTCGAAGCACATGCTGTCGATCAGGTAGTACTTGGTGATGCCGCGCTCCTGCTTCAGCTTGATGCGGCAGTGGTTGACTTTGCCCTGCCGCCAGAACGACAGGCAGTAGTCCCCCACGAAGGTGACGCTCTCTCGCACCAAGAACGTCCCGTCGCCGAGGTGCGAGTGGGCCCTTAGAAGGTCTTCGGCCTCCTGCCTGTTCCCCGCCAGCTTGCCGTGAAACCAACACTCCCCGAAATGGAGCTCATCCTGAGGAATGCTTTGCGAGGCCTCCGGATCCGGCTCCCCGTCGCTGTCCACGTCAGCCTCCGCCTGCGCGTTGTAATGCTCCGTGTAATAAAGCTTCTTCTCGGTCAGCACGAAAGCGTGAGGGTTCCACTCTTTATCGACAGGGTCTTCGAGAAGCATAATGCCGTTTTTGATGGAGTTTCTCAGGTCCAGGTCCTTGCCCTCTTCCTGACGGACAGAGAAACTGTTGTCCTCTTCGCCTTCTGGAAGCTTCTTGTGCTTGAGAATGATCTTCCTGCGTAAGTCGTGCGGGGACGGCAGGCAAGTCTCGTTCTTTTCCACCGGTTGGACGAGGAGCATCTCTCCGAAGACGTCTTGAAAGGCGCTCGCCATACGACGCTGTTGGGGCAACGAGCAGTTGTCTTCGATGGACAGGATGAGCGGGTAGTCGGACGTGATGAAGGCGTGCTCCTTGATGGTGCGGAGGACGTCCATGAACCGGATCTTGGTGGTGAGCGTGTGGCCGTGGTAGATGAACGGGGTGCCGTCGGGGCCGTCCCAGCAGTCCAGCTCGATGCAGCGGCAGCCGGCCCGCAGGCAGCGGACGTAAGCCTCTAATGAAGACTCGCTTGAAAACTGGTCGCCAGTCAGGTATCTAATGGTAAATGGTAAAGGTAGGTAAACTTATCTGATGATAAGATGGCTTTACCCTTTACTAAGATATCACTAAGATAAAATAAGGCTGGTTTAAACCTGATGCTGTATCATTTCAGACAGTATAATATTGTAGGTTTGAACTTAGTCCAACAGGGTATTTAAAGACTTTTAACTGAATGGCAAGATGATAAGTTTGGATGCAAGAGACCATGATTCCGCGGTTTATAATGAATCGATCATACAATTGATTACTTTCTCCACACGTAAATCAATGAAATCTATCTAAGAGATACAATAAGATTATATATAACTTATTATAAATCAGTGTTTTCTACTTCTCAGTAAGAGGTTGTTAACTGCTGTGTTCATATTTAGAATACTTCGAACTTGGCTCACATCAAAAAGATTAGTTACATACTTGAACACAACACAATTTATTTTTAACTTGCGTCTGCAATATCCATTATACTTTTCTCCGTAAAACAAGCTTGTTTGTTGTTTCATTAAGATATGAGTAACAATACAAATAAAAGTCCTTTTAAAGGGTCTGTACAGTTTAGCAACTGCATAATATAGGTAGAGTCAAATTACTGTTTCTTACGTATCAGCACTTACCGCCACAATGTAATTTAATGCGAAAGCCACTAACTAACAAACAATTTTACTGTCATTTTAACTTTGTGATTTTAAATAAATCTATAAAGCAGTGACGCCGTTTAACTCAACTAACTAACATGTTAATTGTTGTTTGTTGGTTGTTCGTTTATTAATTCTAATTTATAGTAAGTAATTGACATTAGTATAATTTATTAGACATAGTATTTTGTAGAATTATTGTAGTTTGAAGTTGACTTTATTTGTATGTTTTTATTTGGATTTGTTATTGTAACTGTGTGATAAATGTAATTGATGAATGTCGTTTTTATCACAATAAACAAATAAATATATAAATTAATTAAGGCTGTAGGGCAGAAACCCTACAGGGTCGAACAAAGAAAGAATGTGAAAAAACAAGCTCGGAGATAAAAAGGAAAGGCATTGTTTGTTCGTGTTACGTGTTAGGTGTGTGCACACACAACAATACAAGGTGGCACTGCATTATGCACGAATATTTTAAATAAAGGGTAAATACCCTACTACAGTACGTAAATACGTACGAACATAAGCAAGCGACGGGCTAGAAGGATTAGTATAATTTATACGCTACTGCGACGATTACAAGTTAGTTTCTGAAATACAGCAAACATAAAATAATAATCATTTTTCTACATTCTAAGAGAATACTGCTATACTAGTAATACTGTTCTGAAAGATGATGGGACCCTGGAACCTTCCTAGTGCAGGAAGAGAAGGAGTAAGAATAAAGAAGAATGACGTACGTTGGAATGAAACACTTTTTACAAACGTTACTTACTTTACAGGGTCCGTGGTCATAGGCAGGAAATAAAAAAAATTGTAATGTAGTATCTTTATTGTTGAAATTTTACATTCACAATGCTATATAGTTATAGGATAAAATGTTTACTAGAAAAAATGTGAGGGTAGACTTCACAGTGACGTAATACCGCTGGCTTGCAGCGTAAATCAAACTACTAGGAAAAATTCAACGAGTCTTCTGGAGTCTCGGTAGCTCAGCGGTTAGAGCAGTGGACCGCCAATCCAAGGTCGTGGGTTCGAATCCCACTCGAGCTTCCTGACACTGGTTGATTTATTTCTAGTAAACATTTTATCCTGTAATGTAGTAAATTAAACGCGAGTTTAATCCGCAAAAAGTGTTTCATTTCAATATGTAGTGCTCGTGTAAACCTAAGAAAACATTAAATGGCCGTACGTGTTATGCGACGAGGAGATCCAATAGTGGGACAGCGGCTTGGTCATATCTTGGGTCACCTCCTGATGCTTGCTGTCCCATATCGTGTTCTGCTTCGAGAACAGCATTTCGACGAACTGTAAGAAACGGTTGACATATTGTGGCCATATTATGAAACACTCGAGCTCATCCACATGTACCTAACAATAGGCGAATACTACGTTCAACGAAAATGAACACACAGTAAAGATGCATGGATATACAATGTGATAGGGTTGGTACTTCTAACCTGTTAAGGCTAAGTACTACATCTAAATTCATCGACAAAAAAATATGAACTTTAAAAAAAAGTGATTTTAAATCACAAAATAAATAATTTTTTTCCTCATCAAAATAATCTCGAACATACGAAATAAAGTAATATATTAGTTAGCCAGTGTCATTAGCTACAGTTTGCTATTTTTTTCATGTTTCTCCGACGTATGAAACCTTTGATATCGCATAAAATAAAAATGGTCATAAATTATAGGGGGAGGGGGTAGGACCCCCCATATTATTTTTTTTGTCGATGAATTTAGATGTAGTACTTAGCCTTAACGGGTTAGAAGTACCACCCCTATCACATTGTAGATTAGACATGGACACACAATAAAAATAACAGGAGCTACCTCAAGATATTTAAACTTTGAAAAAAATCCTACGCAAACTGAGCGGCTGCGTTGACCACTCCGCCGCCGCGGTATTGGTAAAGCTTTGGTCTCTTGATCGTAGCGCACAACGCAGCGGTATGCGGCGTGCGGTGGCCGACACACAATCGTATGGAACACGTGTAGTATGGTCTCTTGTTCCGCCGCAGTATGCGGCAGCGGCGAAGCGCGAGCGCGGTGAAGTGGGCAGCGGGTATTCCGCACTGCGCGGCGTCGTTCTCGTTTATTCGCTGCGGTGTGCGTCGCGGGTTGACAAAGGATTTGTTTCAAGATAATTTAATAGAATTTGAATGAAATTTTCTTCACCATCAATTAAATGCCTTTTTATTAAAGTTTCCAAACTTCCTTCACCCCTCCGTTGTAAAAACATGTTTCTCGGCCTGCTTCTTTGTCGTCTACTTTGGTAGCTGCGGCAAAATCAACAGACCACAACCCCGCAGAGACGGCAAACGCTGCGTTTGAGCCGCATACCGCAGCGTTGTGCGTTACGATCAAGAGACCAAAGCTTTAGCCAGACCTGTCAAAATGTTTCAATGCTTTTTGACTTAGGTATGTTTTATAGACACAGTGTCTCATCACACCTCTTGGAATTTAAATTACCCCTTTGTATTGCGGAGGACGTGGATTTCAATCCGACCTGATAGGTAGTCATTTTTTTTTAACGTTATAATATTTACATAGATAACCCAAATGCATGCACTTCGCGTGTCCGAAAACTCCCAAGCTTAAGGCTGCGTTTCCACTGAAGCGGAGCTGAGCGGAATCGACCAATCACGTTGCTCGAAATCTTGTGAAGCGGAGATTTCAAGCATCGTGATTGGTCAATTCAGCTCCGTTCCTCTCAGCTCCGCGTCAGTGGAAACGCACCCTAAGGGTTGGTCGACGCTAACTTCAGTGTGCGCGCGTCTGTTAAACTAAACTAAAATAAAATTAAACTAATAAAAATGCCTCGTTGCGTGATAATTAACTGCAATAGCCCATAAATTTCGAGCACCCAAAGGCAGGAACATAACGTCTGCTGTGGCGTCACTGTCACTAAGTGTTAAAAAGTCGACACGCTTGGTTTCAATACAAACCGTGACACTTGCATCATCTATGTAAATCTATATCAGTCAGTGGTTATTACCTTCGATCACACATAAAAACTAAATATAATATCGTACACTAAATCGTAGCTGAACAGTGGCAGGTTTGACGTACTTATACAATTTTGGATGGAGCACTTCGTCACGTTGGCACTTAGCTCGCACACTACCGAACGAAACGAGTAGGTACAGTCCGATTCAAATAGAATGGCGTCCGTGAAGTTAGTCACAAGTCGCGTCGGAGTAACGAATTTTAGGTGTCAGCCGGGGCGTTACAGCGCGGGGAGGCAATGCACCCCGCCCGCTAGCAGCTCGGGCACTCGCAGCTAAAGAACAACCGCCATCCTAATTGAATCGAACTATACCTAAACATCCCGCTAGGTTCATTTTTCGTTCAAACGTTTTGAGTGTGTTGATTGTGCATCTAGTTTCTATATGTGATCGAAGGTTATTACCAGAGGTCGGAATTGGGAAAGTTGTTTATGTACTTGCATCGAAATGTTGATATTAATATGGATCCTCCCGGGATTTCTATTGGACAATCCCGTGTGGCCAACGATATTACAATTAAATAATAATAATAAAAACCTCAGAGATAGATAAAACAAATAAAACAAAGATAATTGTGGAAAACTACAAATGTGGCGTTGGAATTTTGCAACTTCGAACATCCGATGTCGTGGATGTAAATTTGGCAATGTCGCGCGTGCAGTGGTTTAAATTGTGTAAAAGTAAATAACTTTTTTATTCAATAAATAACGGGATTTTTCAGCTCTTTAATATTAATCTCGGGATTTCAGGCATATCCACTTTATTCTTTCGCTGTATGAAATCAGTGTACGTAAAATAACTCTACCTAATTCCGACCTCTGGTTATTACTACGCAAAAATAACAACTATTAGAAGCTACCTCGTTGAGAGTGAAGTAGGGCTCGTAGATGTCGCGCTGGGGGTCCTTCAGGTAATCGCGTATGAACTGTGAGGAGCGCGCCTCGTCCTCCCCCATCTTATCATGCTGCTCGACCACCAGGAACCGTTGGAATTCGCGCAGCGTGATGGTGGTGCCGTTCTCACAGTACAACGCGTACTTGTCGAATATGTCATGGACGCTCTGCGGGAGAAAGGGAGCGATGTAATGAACACCAACCTGATTACATTACTATTGGCTATTACTGTCTCGTTCATAGAATAGCACCGCCCCATCTCTTCCGTAAAAGGTGTCGTAAAAGGCGACTGACGAACCAAAGACTTCACATACATCCAACAGCATAGAGCGGCGATGGGCTCACTACCTGTCACGCTGAGCACATGTGCAGTTACCATTGCAAGTAGTTGTACCAACTGAGTCGTAGTAGACGATGAACAGTATAAAAAAAGGAATAAATTCGAAAAAAACATGTCATTTCTTTCTTCGATATAAAAAAAAGTCTACGACAGTTGTGCTGCAGATAATCGTAAAAATATCTACGTTCCTTAGCTTTCTATCAAGGAATAACAAGCTAGGGTATTATCAGGTTTCTCGGAAAAAACTTTGATGAAAGACTTCCAGGTACTCCCTGCGCCTATTATCCTTTCTGGCATTTGTACGGTGGTTTGGGGTACGGTGTTTCATAGTCAAATTAGTCAGAATTGATGGAAACTACATTCCCCTTAAAGGATATAGGTCGAAATAACCTTTAACCCTGTATAATCTATGTATGTACGACTACAAGAGGCTGGCAAATTCATACGGGACAGTCACATAGTCTGCGGGACGGGGGACGAAACATTACGGGGGCGGGAAAGAAGAGCGCGGGTGGAGGGGCTGCGTAGTTGGAACGTCTGTTGTGCAGATGCCACCCCTCCCCCGCCGCCCCCACGCAAAGGGACTGCCACGTACGGCTTTGCCAGCCTATCTAATATAAACAGTTGCAGATACCTATTACCAAATACCCTGCATAACTAAAGTACACATTTTTTTTTCCACATGTAAATATCCTGAAAACTTCTGATCACATGCACTTACTATTTTTTTTTTTATAATAGAAGGAGGCAAACGAGCAGGCGGGTCACTTGATGGAGAGTAATCTCCGCCGCCCATGGACACCCACAAAACCAGAGGAATCGCAGACGCGTTGCCGGCCTTTAAGGAAGGAATAGGTTTGAGGAAGGAATAGGAATTGTGAGGGGGGGAGGGGCTCCGGAACCTTCACTGGCCGGACGAAACACAACAGCACCAAGTGCTATTATTTCACGCCGGATATTAGTGAGAATAATATTACTAGACTAATCTAACTAATAATTAGTATTACTAGAATAATCTTTAGCGAATATTTTTCAAATGTTAACAAAAGAGAAGTTTCTAAACTCGATGTGTATACTCACATTCTCGTCGAAGATCAGTTTGTGATACAAAATGGAAAAATCATCGAAACCAATCTCGTTTTTCTTCTCGGTGTCCACCTCTTGGAAGATTTCTCTTAATTTGTTTGTGGGTATTTTACAATTAATTTTTGGTAGAAACGCTTTGACCTCCTTCAACGTTATCCTGTAAATGGAATTCAACATTAAAGTGTGGAATTAATTAATAAAGACGTAGTGACAAAAATTAAAAAGTGTATGCAAAGATTTTTTGGGATGAAAAAAGACTTCCAAAATGAATGCATGAGGCGAGAGTGAAGTAGATAGTTAGAAAGAGAACTCATCGTCGAATATGTTACAAGAGAAAATGAAGCAAAGGAAGTGTGCAAAGGAAAGCTTTGGTCCAAGAAACAAGCATGTATAATAATTTTACTGTACACACAGAATTAATTACACAAATGAGTTGAAAGATAGGTCATCGATTATTGCAGGTCGTTTTGCATTCATAAAACAATCAATCTTTCGCCCGTGACATTGATCGATTCCCATCGTACATTCACCACCAGAGCCGTGTGATGACGGCCCATTAAATAGAATGGAATATTACTATCTACCATTATCCTTGGGTGTCGTGAAAGGCAACTAACGGATTAAAGACTGCACATACAACCTGTTGGTTGTACGCTCTATGCTGTTGCATAGAGCGGCGATGGGCTCACCACCTGTCACGCTGAACACATGTGCAGTTGTTGGTGAAACGTGAAGTATGGCAGAGGACAGCTTTTGTGGTCCTCATTGCCTGGTGTCTGACTTGAGTATATGCATGTACGCATTCACTATCTTGACCTATATCAACGACATTGGCAGCGTGCAAAGTTAAGGCCGCACACGGCAACCGTGAACTTGACGTGTGACGAATAGATGGAAAAACAAAGCCGCGTCTCGCTTAGAACGGTGCAATATAACATTTTCGCGAGAGGAATTATGCTGATAAATATTGAGCGCTCGTGTGTTCAATATGTAGGTCTCGCCACCGGCCGGCTGAAGGTTAAAGAATAACTTTACATGCATTGGACGTTTTATTCATGGACTCGACTTATGCTGGAGCTGCGGTGGCAGTTCTACCAAGAATACTGTCTAAACACATACACACAGACGGTGTTAATTGGTCAAGGATCATAAGACCGCCGGCGGTCGCGAAACAATTGATTTTCAATTGTGTCTGGTTTTATGATCCTCAAGGGGTTAATTGTTTAATTTATTTCACCACCAATAGATGTCACTGTACATATTTGTGAATCACGATATGGTTTCGTTTCGCCAACTAGTTTAAAAGCGAATCCAACATGTAAATAAACATCTTCGTTCTGGAGTCATAGTTTTATTTCTCCTGGTTCTTTGGGATTTCATATTGTACGACGACAATTGTACAAATACTAACCAACCCACAACCCATCTCTGCTCTTGGGTGTCGTAAACAAGGCGACTAACGGACTATAGACTGCACATACATCAAATTCCAACAGCAAAAAGCTGATATGGGCTAACCATGTATCACGCTGAGCACATGTACAGTTGCTATTTGGTGTGCCGTTCTTTTGCAATCCTCATTGCTTAGTCTCTGACTCTGTATGTGTGTGTGTGTGAGACTCACTTCTCGTTGTGGTTCTCAATGGCGTAGAACTCCTTGCGCAGCCACCGCTCTATCTGCAGCGGGTACGAGGCGTTGATGGCCTCCTCGACCAGAAACCTCAAGCCTTTCACCCAGGCCTCGCATTCTTTGTCAGTTTGAGCTGCAAACAAAAGAAACCATTTTAAAACTCATAATATAATAATATGTATGTATGGGTTCGGTCAACAAGAGCGGTTTGCAACCATGCTAATATTATCGAGGACAAGCTGAGTTTACTAATAAATAATCAAGCAATAGTAAACTTGTTTTTAAGAATATAATTGTAAATCTGATCAATAAAGGCATTCTTTACCTCTATCTTTATGCTAAGCAACTTTCGCAAGGCTGGTCACTGGATGGGTGATCGAAATAAAAGCATCTCGAGCTCCATCGTGCTTCAGACGGCAGGTAAAGCCGTTGGTACCGGTTGTTGTCGTAAAATGGCAGTCGTTAAACCACCACACCACATTGGGCCCAGGGCGGTGGTAAATGGTCCAATCACCCTCAAATACTGACCATGTGGAAAGTTTACAAGCTGATGATATTAATATTATAATAATCGCTAATATTTGGTTCACTAAGGGGCCTTAGTTAAATGTATGTAGTAACATAAATAAGGTACCTAATTAAAAGAAATTAATGATAAGAAAAACTAGCACGACTTGCCGCTAACTGGCTAAACGAGAGTGGGGGTAAGGCAGTTGTCCCACCGCCGACGATGAACGAGAAGCGAGTCGAGCTAGAACTAGAAACGCGTTGGCGAGCAGCGGAAAGCGAGTGTGTAGTTCCGATAGTTTTGTTGCTGGGCTATAATAAGCGAGTGTACGAGTGAGAGGGGCGATTACTCGCGCCACTCGCTCGCGGCGGCCGAGCCGGGCGTACAGTCGTCCTCTTGGCGGTAAATGACCGCTGCCGCTGGTTGGTCTCTCGGCGTGAGTTCTGATCGCTGAGCGAGTATCGCTAAGCGAGAAATGGCCCTCAGCCCTCTTTGAGACTCGTTCCCATGCATCCAATAATCTGTTCCCACTGCATCTAAGAGTTTTGTTTAATATTTATTTTGTAAACAAATCAGTTCCCAATGTGCCCAAAAGTGAAGAAGGTACAATCGTAAAAAAAAACACCACACGAAATGGTTACTTTAGCGCCATTGCGCGATGCGTGTTATTGTCTTGTGAAATGTAAGAGCGAAATAACAAGAGACATAAGGACAAATAGTCTAGTCTGGTTAATAATTATTTTACTAATGGAACAGTTTGTAACGTTTTGATATTTGTCACAATGGTCTGGAAGCTGGCTTGCAATTGATTGGGCACTTTAGATGCTTTGCGAGATTCGGATGCCTTGCCGGTTGATGAGGTTTTGGTTTGATGCTTTTGTGTTTGTATGAACAAGGGAAGTTAAATAATGAATGTTCTTATTTGTTGAAAATAATAATTGTAATATGAAACTAGCTTAATCACTAATGAAGGACTGGTTGTGTCTGGTAATGAAGTGGTGCCTTCAATATCTGGTTTTACTAAAAAATGGGAAAAATTTATTCATTCATACGGATAAAAGTTTATCGTAGTATGCTATATCATAATTTTTTTTACATAAATGATCTATCTCTTACTAAGAATTCAATGTTGTTGATCTTTAGCCTTTTTCCATAATTCACAGTAAACTTTACCTCTGCCTCTGTGGTCTTGCGGCTGGACTTTCTAGACAGTAAATTGACCATGGTTATATTTTTCATACAAAAACAGGAAATAAATTTAACCATGGTCACGCTGATAGCATTGTTCTGTTTAAACAGTCAATTATGGTAGGATCGATAGTTCCTTAGCATTAGTCCGGGTAAAGTGCGCTTTTATGACCTTATAGCCACTTGCCATAAGATGAGATAAAAAGCAAGCTTAGGGAATATAACAAATATTCTTTTAGTCAATAATAAATAGCTAATATGGTACGGTCGTCATAATCCCGAATTGGTTTCCAAACATTGAATCAACATGCGATAAATCGGGGGGGAGGGGGGCTTTGTTGTCTAGAAGTGTCTAAATATTTTTACCTTATTTCGAAATGTTAATTAAATATAAAATTATAATATCGTTCATACATGGAAATTACCGTCAACAACAATAAAATTAAAAAGTAAATTCAAAATGTTGTAAAAATTTAGAACAAAAATTCAATATCGTAATAAGTAAATAATAATAATAACCTGATGATTATTATACAGTTTTTAATTAATTATTTGTCTTTTATTTATTAAGTTTTCCTTTTTGAACGTCAGTCCAGTGACAAGTAAAAGTGACTATACAAGACACGCCTACACAACATCTTGCTTATTCCCTCTTACCGCAAATTCTTAAAAAAAATCAACCTTAAATGGGTCGCAAACTGAAGCTTCTCACAGTAATGACAGCTTTTGGATGCATTGGGAATGTTTTTGTTAAACCTTCAATTTTGTTTAGGTGCAATGGGCACCAATGTATGAACTTTCATTTTTCGAAAACAATGGGCCTTTGGGTGCATGGGAACGAGCCATCTTTGGGATAGCTCTTGTCGCTCAGCGACGAACTAGTGGAGCGAGTCCTCGCCGGCAGTGTGAACAGTCAGCGATCAACAATTTATATTTGCATCTCGTTTGTTTACACGGAATGTATATCTATTGTACGTTTCTTGAGCGAGAAAATAACCGATAGTTAGTCGTTTACTCGCCGTTGGTGGGACACCTGCCTAAGGCAATATAATTGCAGCGCACCCATACTTTCATTGTGAACCTTAAGTTGCAGCTAGGCATGTATTGATCTCATCTCCCGCCCCGCCGCCCGCCGCCGCCGCCGTGCAACAACGGCCGCTACCATACGCCCGCGCATTTATTGTGGGCGTTGATTTTAAAGGAGACTCGTTTCAGGTCTTCTGAAATGTGTCTCACATCTGAATCATATATTAGATTTCAAATGAAACTTAACTACCTACCTACTACTAACAAAACAAACTTTATGTAACATATGCGCACTCCCTCAACTGAGTATAAAACAGTGAGTGACACGGTAGTCCTTAGCTTTACTAAAATTTAAATGAAGGCAGCGCAATCTACAATTTCGCACCCTGTAACTTGTAAACATGCTTATAGTATGTTCAAAATTATGGTCCATGTCGTTCTTAGTACGTACTTACAGGTATATTTTGTGAGAAAAATAACAATTTATTATTATTTCTTTAAATTAGAAGTCAATCTCTCTATGAATCTAAGCTGATGGAGTATATTTTATAAATTATATTTTAAAAATATATTTAAATATATATTTTATACTCTCAAAATAAATGTATGTTATTTGTCATCAATATTTTCTGTTAGTTACCACATCTCTATCCACTCTTTGTCTGTTGGTGTATATATATATTTTAATTACCTATTTTGAAGCTCACCAACGTGGTGTACTTCAAAACTGGTGCGCTTCAAAGAATACTTAGAATAATTAAGAATCTGCAGTGCTACTTGTTTTAAGGTCATGTATTTCATAATTATTAAGTATTATTGCTACCTAGAGACATTCATCCATCCAACAGCATAGAACAGTAATGAGTACACCTATCACACTAAGCACATAATGGTGAAACGTGGACTGTATGCAATGAGGACCCTCATAGCATAGCCTCTGTTCCTTCGGATGGCAGTTGTGAGTACTCATGAGTATATATATAGGGTCTAACAATATCAATAAGCGAATGTTTAAAGGGAGCATCTATACATCACACTGAGCATGCTCACCAAATTTGGTCCAACTACAGGCTCGTTACCAAGATAATCAACAAAACATTATAATAATTCACCAAAAAATACACCCTATCCAAACCTGTACAGCTGTACTACACGAACACAAAGATAGCCGATGGCATACAATGGTTTCTCAATTGTGTGCGTGTATCTGTACACTATCTTTTTATTGATGCTTACATGCGTGTTAGTAAAGATACAGCATGTTTCATGATGTGCATTATTTTAATTGATTTAATTTGTTAGAAAACATAACTTTGAAAAATAACTATAAAACTGGAGCCCATTTTTTGTCATTGTATTCAGAATTATGTATAGATACCGCCCTTAGACATTCGCTTATTGATTTTGTTAGACCCTGTTTTGTATCCACATTACTACTCTACAGTAGTAGTAACATTTATTGCAACAATTTAACACAATTTTGTTTTTGTTTCGTACTAGAGTGGATATCAGTTTCATCTCTACAAAGTCAGTTGGAAAGGGGGTACTAAGCCGAAAGGAGAGTAAAGTATGATAGTGAATAACTTTTGTCTGAGAACTTTTCCTTAAAAATAGATAATTTTAGATGAACAGTTTTTTAAGATTTCAAAACTAATGATGCTGTGGTCAACTGTGGTTTTTAGGTTCAAAATATACTTTAAAAGGATACAAATTTTCTTAAAAAGAAAAGTAGATATGCTTTTGTTCTATTACATTTCAAAAAGACCACATAGTAAAAACACACAAGCGCTAATTCGTTAAAAGACTAGTTTGCCTATGGTCTAACATATGAAATGACCTTTATAACCTGAAATATTTTTCTTCACAATTTAACTGCTTGAGCACCGTAAAACCAGACACAACTGAAAATCAATTGTTTCGCGACCACCGGCGGTCTTATGATCCTTGACCTATTAAAAAGCTTCAATATTTGTACAGAACAGCATCATTTTGATTTTTTAGTTTGGAATTCATATTGATTTCATCCTATAATGTTGTTTGTTCCTTTCCAAGCGTCTACTGCAAGGCAGGTTAGTCTTAAAGCATATGGCTTAATTTTGCCAAGAATAATTAGCAGATGTTCTTGTACTTATTGTTTATTAAACTAATTAAATCAGAAAGAAGTAGCAAATCCTTAAATTTCATTTCATTTGAAGTTTGTTTTCTTTTCTTTTATCAAATATGTTGAAACTTCGGGTATTGTCAATATTTTTATCTACTAACAATCTATATCTCTCTCCAATAGATTTTAAACAATTTCTAAACCCCTTGTGTGAAGAATACAGTTTGTACCATTTCTGAAAATGTATGTACTGTCCTAAAAGTAAATAAATAATATTTCAATCAATGTATTATTAAGTGAATACTTTAATTCACTGCAGTGAATACTTTAATTAATGCTTTTAATCATCTTGTTGATTGATGTCACAGTTTCCAACATTCAGTGATTGTCAGTAAACAGAGGACCTGATATAAATTCCCACATCTACATGAATCCAGACAGCATAGCCCATTGGGACATCTGCACATGTAATTAAAAATCAATACTGCAGTCCACAAACAAAATGGCAAATGCACTGCCCACACAAACACAAATACTTATACGTCGCTGGGAGCTATGCCATACTCAAATGCATTGATTTATGTTGCACCTTCACCAAAAACTGAAATAGATTTCACTCAAAATAGATGTGTTTACTAATCAAACATGTACTTACCAGCGAACGACGTCGAACGCAGCTTGAACTCAGCGCCAAAATAGATCGTGAAGCACTTGGTGTTCTCCAGCCTCTTCGTTTCCTCGGGCCATCGCTCGAAGTCCTTGGAGTACTTCCCTATGCGGATTTCCTTTATGTCTCTGATGTCGAGCGCGCCCTCGTAGGCCTGGCGCTGCGGCGAGCTGGTCCGCAGCCATATCACCTGGTGAGTCTCCCGACGCACCTGTAGTGTGCGCCGCTCCGGCCGCTTGCGCGGAAAGAACTTGAACACCGTGGAGCCCCTCTCAATGTAGGATATCAATTGGTCGGCCTCATGGATAAGCCTGTCGTTAGTCCCGTTGTAGCACACCGAACTCATTGCACTTCCGTTCTCGTGACACCTAACTGACGGTGTTGTGCAGGCTACATGGATTAAAATACTGAACGCATGCAACACTATGTAACACTCCAGTGACTAAATAAATATATCTGTAAATGATTATTTACACACACACATCGCCTCGCCTCCTCGCTGCAGCTTTTTTTTAAAGAGCTCTACCTACTCTTTGCTGCTATGCTAAACTTCATTCATGACATGACAACAGACATTTCATTGAATGAATGAATGGAATGGAAATAAGAGGTTGCCAGTACAAACTCAAACTTCTCCCTATATTTTTTTTCTTAATAATGCCTTGATGCGGTAAGCGCATTCAGCCAGTGTCAAGTAAAAGTTAAAAGTCTACTTAATGAAAGCTGTCCCTGAGAAACGGCGGCAATTACAAAAAATCTGCTGCTGGCACAGACGTGGTGCTGTGGCTGCTGGTAATACCTCAGAAAAATTTAGATATTGTTCTGAGGGTAATACTGGTTAAACACCTCATACACTGAATATAAATGAAGTTGATTGATACTATTATTTTTACATCTGAAATAAAATTAAATCAATTTCATTTTTAAAAAGTTACTAGCTACATAAATATCTATTAAAGGTTATGAAGTAATAATAATTCAATAATTGTCGCCTTATTAAAGTTTGTTAGGTTGTGTTCGTAATTTGTGAAGACAAAGTTTGCTAAGGAGAAGACTATTACAGGAAGGTCAGACACTTTGACTATATACATGTCTAGACGGAGCATCGCGGTACTAACGCTTCTCAAAATCCGCCCGGTTTTTGTATTGAATTTGAAGTGTGCGTGACAGCCGCGTATCTGACACTAGCGCGAATGGTTGCCAGCGAATGCCTAATTTCCGATAAAGTAGGGAAAAAATATTTATGCACAATATAATTTTAAAATTATTCATAACATAACATAACTTTTTAAATTAGGTATATCTATCGTAAATGTAGGTATAACGCATAAAAGAAACTGGTGTGTTTAGAAAAAATGGATGATTAAAGGCGAGGGCGAGTACAATAAAATAATGCGCTAATGGAAGCCTACGTGCGTGTGATATGTTTGTAATAGGGACGAAATAGAAGCAACAGGCAGGATGATTTACATTTATTACTTAATCAAAATTGATTTTTTAATTTGAAATTTAAATATTTGAAATTAAAATCAAAACAATTAATAGCGTTCTCTTTGTATTTGTTTCTTAAATAACTTTCGTTTGGATGTTACACCATTTTTCATGTTCTCTAATTTTTTATTATGTTGAAACCTTGTAGTTAAATATTTCGACAACGACTTCTTTCTACCGGACCAGTTGGAAATCTGAAAATTAAAATGTTTGCTATGTGGTCGAACAGTTAGTTGTAAAGGTTACATAATGTGATGACTGCTCATCAATATCCGTGTCCAATAGTTTACCTACTTAAGACGAGAAATATTGACCTTTTAGGGGCACAAACATACACCCGCACTTTCTCAAACTTCGTCATCATCATCATCAGCCTATAAACGTCCCACTGCTGGGCGCAGGCTTTCCACGTGGAGATAGCACGTGGGAATATTGGGCCATAACCCACCACGCTGGCAAAATGCGTGTTGGTGGGTTTTAACAACTGTCATCTTACGACAACAAACGGGACCAACGGCTTAACGTGCCTTTCGAAGCACGGAGGAGCTCGAGATGTTTTAAATTTGGTCACCCATCCAGTGACCCGGCATTGCGAAAGTTGCTTAGCGGGCAAGATCGCAAGCCGAACGTGCTAGCCGATGCGCCATCGAGCTCTGAAGGATACATACTACCATCCCCTACATACATATACTTAAACACACACTTCTTACATAAATACTTACGTACATTCCATTTCAAACATAATAATTTTTTTATTCGTTTCGAATATCGATACGATACCCTACCACACTAACAATTTATAATAATAGTATTATAAGATATTACAGTAGGTATTACATTTTTTCTTGTTTTAGAACGGAATCTATAATCCAGCCAAATTCGATGACGAATGTTTGTAAACAGATTACTGTTATACCTAGTTGCAGTAGGATTTTACTTTTTCTTGAGAGACATTCACAAGAAAACAGTTAACTATTGTGTCTTTCTTTCACAAAACAGTAAAAATCTTAGTGAAACTAGACATTTGCACAAATGATAGTAATATGTTTACAAACATTCGGCATCGAATAGGAACCGTGAAATTTATTCACGCTCTTATAAATCAGACATCAGTTTAAAAAAAACAAAAACTTTGAAAGCGTTCCAATAATAATTATATTTAATGTATTTACTTTATTTACAACAAGACCATGTATAAATACTAACTTACAAGACTGAGTATTTTTTATCATACTTATTATATTTAAACCTCCTTTTATATTTTGCCACCAATAATGGGAATTCTACATTTTGATACCAGCAACACTACGCACGCATACATGGCCGTTATTATTGTTAAACTTTAAATTTTCATTACAATCTATCGATACTTACGGATAAAACGTGACTTTCCTTTTCGAAAAAAAAATTCTTTTGTAGTTTCGCCAGAATTTCACTGAGCAAACGGTCATTTTGCGAACAATTTCACCGAAACGCGAGAGGTAAACACTGCTTGACGGCACAATGACACTGACCGCCAGGATTGCGAGATAGGTCAATTTTGGCCTATAAATTTTTCTACGTTTTTTTACGGTCAGGCTCTATCTAGACATGTATATAATCAAAGGTCAGACATTGCGTCCGTGCGAAGCTGGAGCGAATCGCCGATACTACAATGAGCCAGAGCTAGAAATGGGTAAAGCACTTAGATTAAAACAAAAAGGGTGTTTTAATCTAAGGTAAAGCAGTAAAAACTGAGTCACGTTAAATACTGACTTTTAGTAAATACTCAGTATTTACTATATTAGATAAGTATTTACTAACTAGAGCCAAGTAAAAACTTTTTACTCTATATTTTTGTGTATTTCGGATAGGGTTTATATTAAAATCAAGAAAAAAGCAATATTGCGGAAAAATATTTATTAAAAATGACATGGTAAATCAATTTTCAGTGTCGTCTTCGTGGTTGAGTTTGTGGTGACGTGATGGTCGGGGTTGCTCCTATCGTCCGACCTGAAGGGTCGCCCACCCGAAGGTGTCTGGGAATCACAGACCCTTACCCAGGATGGGCTAACCACATCGGAGTTATCTGCTAACCTTCTCTCATCATCCATAAACTTTAAGGATCTTGAAGGGCGGCAAGTATGCCGAGCTGTCCCCACCATTTCGTTGATCAAAGCGCACCTTCAAGTTGTCGGGCAACATAACAAGCACAATGCGTATAGCAGTAAAAAGGGCCACTCTTCAACTGGCAGGTTTAAGCTGCGAAGAGCGATAAAGGCAACCAGGATTTACGACACCAAAGAGAAGAGAGGGGTTATCAGTATTATTTTGATGAGCCCATCGCCGCTCTACGCTGTTGGATGTGTGTGCAGTCTTTAGTCCGTTAGTCGCCCTTTACGACACCCAAGAGAAGAGAGGGGTTGGTAGTATTATTTTGATGAGCCCATCGCCGCTCTATGCTGTTGGATGTATGTGCAGTCTTTATTCCGTTAGTCGCCTTTTACGACTCCCAAGGATAGAAAGAATAAAATAGAATAGAATAATTTATTAACCATATAAGTCGGAACGTTATAGAAGGCAAGTCCATGATACATCATCATTGCAATACATACAATATTTAAAAAAAACAATTCAATTAAGTTTAAAATAATACTATAAAATGAATTAGGTAATGAAATTATTTAAATTAGTAGGTAAAAAGGTCAAACTTATTAACAATATAACATAAACCAAAATGGATTATTGATCAGTCATAAGATAAAATTTATTTTTACTAATGTTGGTGGTTTCTATTGCAATTTTAAAAATAATTTAATAAACTAAAATGATAATTATGTAAATCTATATAAAATTTCCTAATGTAAGAACGAGGATTCATTAAGACGCATAGCCGTGAGCTCGTTAATAGGCGATTTTCCGAGATCAAAAAAAAAGAAATTGGTTCGTAAATGACTTCATAGATGGCGCTTAGCATAGATTTCATAGAGCTCTTAGTAAAATGCGAGTCCATGAAGAACACGTATATGGCTACGTAATATTTATTCCATTCCAAAATAGAAATAGGTCCTGAAAATCCTGAAAAAAAATTTGTAGGTACTATTTTTTTATTTTTTGATAGACAAGCAAAAGTGTAGAATTTATTACAGCCCATAAGTAGGAACGGGTCACAGACATATAATTGTCTGTGGAACGGGTCGGCTTTCATAAAACGCCATCTATCGATTATTTTTGAACTAATTTTTATTTTTTAATTTTGGCTGTCAGAAAATCGCCCATTGAATAAAATGGGTTTGAAACAAAAAATGCTTGATCTTATTTTTGAACTAATTTTGGCTAAGTTCAGTAATTGCTAATGGTAATTGATTGTACATAACTCTCTTGTTGCATATTCCTTGTTTCCTTACTTTTACCAGTCTCGTCCTAGGTTGGTCACTAGGTTGGTTGATTTTGATGAACCCATCGCCGCTATATGCTGTTGAATGTATGTGCAGTCTTTAGTCTATTAGACGCCTTTTACGACACCGAAGAGAAGAGAGGGGTTGGTAGTATTATTTTGATAAGCCCATCGCCGCTCTATGCTGTTGGGCGCATGTGCAGTCTTTAGTCCGTTAGTCGCCTTTTACGACACCGAAGGGAAGAGAAGGGTTGGTAGTATTACTTTGATGAGCCCATCGCCGCTATATGCTGTTGGATGTATGTGCAGTCTTTAGTCCGTCAGTCACCTTTTACGACGCCCAAGGAAAGAAAGAGGTTGGTAGTATTGTTTTGATGAGCCCATCGCCGCTCTATGCTGTTGGATGTATGTGCAGTCTTTATTAGTGCTTATTCAGAGTGCACGGGCGGGGACGGGCGCACGGGTCTTGGCGGCTTCATGTTCACAGTGGCAGAGCGGCTGCTGCGCCTATGTAGACGCGCATACGCGCGACCATCTGTGAAAGCGAGAGGCGTCTAGATACCATTTGATCTACTCGTACCCGCACCCGCGCCCGCACTCGCCTTTACTCTAATTTACCCCAGGAGGGTACCGGCAAAGCCGGAGAACCCCTCCCTGGGCCTTCGGGCTCAGGCTGCCCCTTGTATCTAGGGGGGGGGCAAAAAATTTGCCAATTTTTGAGGCTGCCTTAGGCAGCAACCTTTCCGTCCCGCAAGGGACCCATGCGCGCAATACTCCTTCGGGAGTAGGCGAGTTTAAGGCGGGGCCTACCGCGAGACACAGTGGGGATGGACACCTTCGGGGACCAACCCCATCAGCTGGACGTGGTAGGAACCGCGGGGGCTATAGGGTTTCGGGTGCACCGGCACGGAATCCGCTGCAGTCGGGATCCGCGCGGGGGCCCGGGGGGAGTGGGAACCTTAGGGGCCCCAACACGCCGGGACCATGCGCGGGGACCAAGCGGTCGGAGGTCTGCTGCTTGGTAAGGGGAGGGCGTCTGCACCTGCCCAGCAAACCCATGTGGAGGACCGTGGAATGGCGGGGCAACGGGAATTGGGTCCTGATAGGATTCGTCCTGTTGCCACCGCCGGACCATCGCGGCAGAAGGAACTGGGTCCTCATGGGATCCGACCTGCCGGCCCCAGGTCTGATACATGGGGGAAGTCGGGCAAGAAGCCGTGGCTTAGGTCGGGCAACCGCAAGCGTCAGGCCAAGCTGCTTAGGCAGCGCGCCGAGGGGGAGATGACGGCTGATGCGGTGGAGCGCTCGAAAAGGCTGAGGGAGGTCAGCAATGAAAGTCAGGAGGCGCTTGATGCCAAACGTGTTAAGACTCACGGGTCTTACGCGGGGGCAGTAAGTGCCTATAAGATGGCCATCATTGCTGACGACTACCCTGCGACTACGCTGGGAGAGGACCACTACGTGGCGATCCAAGGAACCATTGGGGACCTGCTGGAGGCCGCGTCTGACCCTCTGCCAGTGGTAAACATCGGAGGCATTTCGTCGGGGGCTATTCTTTTCACGTGTGAGGGTAGTAGCTCGGCGAACTGGCTCCGAGCGCAGGACGGCCTTGTCGTGGAGGGCGTCGTGGTCAGGGTGGTTGATGCGTAGGACATTCCGAAGCCAGTTAAAATGGCTTGGAAATCCAAAAACATCAGCCGCCTTGAGGTAGGTAGAGTTTTGAGGATGTTGCACAGGTACCATCCTGGCTTGCGGACCTCGAGCTGGAAGATCGTCGACACTAAGGTCGAGGGTCTAACAGTTCATAGGATCGTGTTAATGGATGGTGCCTCTGCAGCATTCATCAAAGCGGAGGGCTACTGCCTTAATACGGGCATCGACAAGAGCGTCTTTAAGCTTCTGGAGGAGAGGCCTACGGATGAGCTTGTCGATGCCCAAGGCGGTAGCGGTGGTGTGAACGTGGCGGGAGTGACTGTGGGTGAGTGCTCCCAAAGCGCTCCACTGGCGGTGGGGCAGTCGGAACATGGCGCACCTATCGCGATAGCCGAGGATGTTGGAGAGGAGACCACACCAATGGAGTGTGGTGGGATCTCCTCGCCAAGATCCGAAGATGTCATGGGGGAGCTCGCCCTGGACGAGCTGCTTCTGGTAGGGTCGTCTCCGTTGGCCGTGTGCACGGCATCGGACGGTGAACTCACGGAAGACGGGCGATAACCTTAACAGAGGTAAGGTGCGTTCAGATTAACCTTCATCATTGTATGGCTGCAACTGCCCTTCTGGCACGCCAGCTAAAAAGGAATAAATTCAACAATGCCTTAATCCAGGAACCTTACCTTTACAAGGGCCAGATTAAAGGTCTAGGTGGAACCCCTTGTATAATATACTACAATTGTTCTACTAATGACATGAGGAATTGCGTTTATGTCAGTAACGACCTACATGCAATGCCTCTAATGAAGTTCTGTTGCAGGGATCTGACCACTGTTAAGGTCCTTACGGGGGAAGGGGGTGCTAGGCGGACGGTAATTTTATCGTCAGCTTACCTCCCTTTCGAGAAGGCGGATCTAGTATTAAAGGAGATACGGGAACTGGTAACCTGCGCTGGCCAAGAAAACCAAGATGTCATCATCGGCTGCGACGCCAACGCCCATCATGTGATCTGGGGCAGCTCAGACACCAATGAGAGAGGAGAGAGACTGCTGGAGTATCTGGTAAGTTCACCCATGCAAATACAAAGGAAATAAGGCTACCTTTTTCAATGCCCGGAGGGCGCAGGTGATTGATATAACTATTGCTAGTAACAGAGCGGTAAGTAACATCATAAACTGGCATGTATCGGACGAAGTAACCCTCTCCGATCACAACGTAAGACCATAGGAACTGTGCGAAGGAAGAACCCAAGAAACACCAACTGGGAGGGCTTCAGAAAGGATCTCAGGCGGGAACTAGATGGTCCATGCTGTAAATTTAACTCAGTTGTGGACATAGAGTTTGAAGCTGACAGACTCACAGAAGCACTGATGACGGCCTGGCAGAACAACTGCCCAGAAACAAAATCAGTGGCGGGGAGACAGCCGTGGTGGACTCCAGAGGTGGCTCAGTTTAGAAAAGAGACACGACAGGCGTTCAATGAAGCGAAGGCGAAGAACGACTTTAGCGATTATATTAAGGCTTTAACTCGCTACAGCAGTGCGGTTCGTAAAGCAAAAAGATCGGCTTGGAGGAAACACTGTGAACAGATACAGTCTGTTCCTGAAGCAATGAGACTAACCAAGGCAATCTCTACAACAAAGGCGATTCCACTGTCTACAGTAATGAGAGCAAATGGAACTCGAACAGGAAATGGTGAGAATAAACTGAAGGACATGTTTGATACCCACTTCCCTGGATCAAGCATCATTCAAGACGAACATGATCCAATCAGCTGGAAAGAGCAGCAAGTTAAGACTTCCAAGTATGATTGGATTGTAATGGATTGCCGGCGGGGAGTCGAACCCCGGACTCTCGTGGCGGGAGCACGCCGAGAGTGAATCCTACATTTCCTTCCGCCGGAGGGGCTTAGAAGGTTTCCTAGCTAGCTCAGCGTTAGAAGGGTTAGCCACGGGGTGCGACAAATAAACACGGGTATACAATTATCGTACGGACGGGTCTTTTACGCCCCTTTATTGAAAATAAGTACTATGCTACGTCTACGGTGGCGTGCCGAGAGTGATCGTGGGGTTTCTACGGAAACGGAATACGGCCCTATGTGAACAGTTCCAGGGGAACGGAGGTCTCAGACGAGAGAGTGCGGGGCGTGCCCGCACGGTCACAGCTACGGTAAGAGAATACTCCACTAATCTACAGACAGGGAAACCCAGGTGAGCAGCTCTCGGTGGAGCCCGCACTGCTCCAACTTGAGTATCCTCAAGTTGGAGCAGTGCGTCCTGTCTATACCGATACAATGAACCCACAATCACTAAATCACGCCCGGTTACGGGATCTACGACTACCGCGGATTGACTCAAACGTCCCTAAGGACGGAGGCCAGGTGAGCAAATATGCGGTGAAAGCCCGCACTGCTACAACCCGAGATCCCTATCGGCCTAGACGCGCACATACGGTGAAAGCCCGTACCGCGCAGCTAGGTCGGGTCAGGCGATACGTCGACGACGGCGTCGAGGCAACGACTGGTCGCGAGTAGATTCCCTATCTACCGACCTCATTAGATAGGGTATCGCAACTGGAACTACGGGTCCGGTTGTGTTTTCAGAGGTACTACGGGGTTCCGGTTCTAGCCCCCCGCTGGTCGTGCCTTTAACCAGGCGCCTCCGGCGGGATCCGGACATGGGTTGGACTCGTAGTGGCATGTGGTTAGCTGTAGAGCTTGGGAATGTTCGTTTGTCCTGGTATTGTGTGCCAGGACTTCCAAACTCGTGCACAGCGAGCGGGGCCTAGTAGCGGTCTCTGAGGGGCCAGAAGCGAAAAGTCCTGCGGGGAACGTGAGTTTCCCTTATAGTTGGCAGCTTTGTCCGGTGGTTTTCATTGGACATTGGTGTTGACATCTCCGGTACTAGTCTGGATAACTAGTAGAGACGGCCTCCTAGATGCCGTAGGTCTCCGGTCCAGCCAGCCGCGTAGGACGTGGGAACTGGCTAGGCTCCCGGATGGGTTCCGAGAAGTGAGTGTGCTTACTACTCCGCTACCAAGGTGGACACTTGGGAGTCGACTTTAGAGTCGACGACCCTAGCAGTGGCAACTGCGAGTTGTGCCCTTCGTGCAACGAGAAGTGAGCGAGCTCGACAGCTCCGGCTACCTATCTGGACAATAGGCAGTGAACTACACGTGTTCACGGGGATACTCTCCCGAGACACTAGTCTTATGAGTACCGAATGAAGAGCGCGCTGCGGCGGGCACTAATTTGGCGTCAAGACCTAACGTTGGTGGTCTCCTGCGCGAGTGTCTACTGGCGCAGGGACGTCTGGCACTTCTTGCATAACCTAACGGTTGGTCTCGAGGTGCCAGTACAAATAAACTTAGTGAATTAAGGAGAGGGGATGGTCGCGAGTAGACTCAAACGTCCCTGAGGACGGAGGCCAGGTGAGCAAATATGCGGTGAAAGCCCGCACTGCTACAACCCGAGATCCCTATCGGCCCAGACGCGCACATACGGTGAAAGCCCGTACCGCGCAGCTAGGTCGGTTCAGGCTATGCGTCGGCGACGGCGCCGAGGCAGCGACTGATGGCGAGCTCTGTGCGCGGGCGCTTTTTATAAGGCTCGCGGCTGTGACGTCACGCTGTCTGTGTGCCCGGTGTGTGTGTCTTTCCTTGCGCGGCGCGTGGCGCGCCGTCGCAGGATAATAGCTAAAAAGGTGGTGGATGAATCTAAGGTTAAATGGGCACTGAGGAGCTTTCAACCATATAAAGCACCAGGACCTGACAATATTTACCCCATCCTACTACAACAGGGCGCTTCCATTCTGGGCCCCCATCTCTGCAGATTGTATAAAGCCTGCATTGCATTTGGTTATATACCCAGAACATGGAGACGTGTTAAGGTAATATACATACCAAAACCGGGTAAACCAGATTATGAAGAACCCAAAGCTTTTAGGCCAATAAGTCTCCAATCTTTTCTTCTTAAGACCTTGGAAAAGATGGTAGACAAATTTATCAGAGCGGGACCGTTAAAAAAATTCCCACTTCACGGACTTCAATGCGCTTACCAGCCAGGGAAGTCAACAGAAACCGCTCTCCGCCATGTGGTAAGCCGAGCGGAATCAGCCTTGGAGAACAAAGAGATCTGCGTCTGCACATTCGTAGACACTGAAGGTGCATTTGATAGCACAACCTTTGACTCCATCAATGTGGCAGCCAGAGATCATGGCGTGCCACAACCAATCTGCAAATGGATTGAATGCATGTTAAAGGGTAGAATAATCTACTCAGAACTGCTTGGGGATAGTTTACCTGCTCAAACAACTAGAGGGTGTCCGCAAGGGGGGGTCCTCTCTCCTCTGCCATGGAGCCTTGTAGTTGATTCAATCATAGCAAAACTGAACCAAAGACCACTATATACGGTTGGTTATGCGGATGACCTGGTCATCACAGTCAGTGGAAAGTTTCCCTCCACGGTATAGGAGCTAATGCAACGTGCCCTATGTTTGCTGGAGGATTGGTGTAATACCAATCATCTATCCGTAAACCCTGGGAAAACAACCGCTGTCTCCTTCACGAGGATGAAAAACCTCACGAAACTGGGAAGCCTAAAACTTTATGGCACCCAGCTTCCCTGTTCCAGAGAAGTGAAATATCTAGGCATAACACTGGATAAGGAACTTACCTGGAAACAGCACATGGACACGACCGTTACCAAGGCCTACAGGGTCTTTGGTATGTGTCGGGCCACCTATGGCAAAACGTGGGGACTTAACCCCAAAATCATAAGGTGGATCTACATGATGATGGTGCGGCCGATTCTTACATATGGCAGCATCGTCTGGTGGCCCAGAACCAGGCTGAAAATCTGTAAGAGTGCTTAAAGCAAACTTCAGAGGACATGCATGGCGATTACTGGGGCATTCAGAACCACACCGACGGCAGCTCTGGAGGCCCTTACGGACCTTCCACCCCTGCACAGTGTCATAGAAACAGAGGCAAAGAAAGCGTTACATAGACTTAAGGTGGCCGGGCTGTGGGACGCATCTAAGCCTCTGACCAGACATACAAAATGGGAACCTAATGATTCCCTTGACAGGATCATGGAAATGGGGTGTGACAAAATCTCCCCCCAGTACATGTTCGAAAAGAAATTCAGTATATATGTCCCAACTAGGGATGAATGGAAACAAGGACCACCGTCTCCAGAGAAGGACAGCCTAATCTGGTACACCGATGGATCCAAAATGGAGTCGGGTACTGGAGCAGGTATCTTTAGCAATGACTTCGAACATAGTCAAAACATGGGAAAATTTGCAACTGTATACCAGGCCGAAATTTTTGCAATTCTCCTATGCGCAAAAAAGAATTTAGAACTCGCTCCCAGAAAGCGAAATATATTCATCCTGAGTGACAGCCAAGCAGCACTCAAGTCACTTATATCGCCCCGGATCGACTCCAACCTTGTACTTGAAACCACAAAAGCTTTAAACAAGCTAGGTGGACATAACAGGATGAGATTGATCTGGGTATCAGGCCACATGGGAATCCATGGCAATGAGATGGCTGATGCACTTGCCAGGGAGGGCTCAGAGACCCCATTTATTGGTCCTGAGCCGTATGTTGCACTGGCACCGAGCACCATCAACAAGGCCTTAAGGACCAAATCCAAAACAGGCATAAAACCGAATGGGAAAAGCTACCCGGCATGTAACACTCAAAATCCTTCATAGGTGGAGACGCCCTAGCACGGAGTAAAATCATATGAGGAGGTAGCAAAAGGCAGGCACGAACAATTATCGGAGCCCTGACCGGGCACTATGCCACAAAACAAATGCTCCACAGAATGCAACTAGCAACAGACAGCTTGTGCAGGGCATGTGGGGAGAAAGCGGAGTCCATGCAACACTTACTGTGTGACTGTGACTCCCTTGCTAGGAAAAGAATGAGTCTCCTGGGATTTGCCTACCCGAAACCAGAAGATTTTAGGCTCTTCGCCCTCAAAGACATTGCCAAACTTATGACAGTAGTTTTCACTGAGGAAACAGAGTGATAGGACGGGGTTGCACAAAAGATCCCAATGGGTCGACGTGCCGCTGCGAGAGGGAAACCTCTGCAGGCCCCACTAAGATAAGATAAGATAAGATACTCTGAATAAGCATTTAGTCGCCTTTTACGACACCCAAGGAAAGAAAGAGGTTGGTAGTATTACTTTGATGAGCCCATCGCCGCTCTATGCTGTTGGATGCATGTGCAGTCTTTAGTTCGTTAGTTGCCTTTTACGCTCCTCAGGAAACATCCTGAAAAATACTTTTCATTCCTCATACACGGAAAGTAGGTCTAAAATTGCCTAAGGAGAAAATTGCGGGTGGAAAGTAATACTTTTCCGCTCTAGGGAGAATCGTGTTTCTGACAGGTACTGTCATGTGAAGTTGTGTGACTAAAGGCGGATCTCCTGCGACCTCAGAACAATCTTTAGTTATTGTTCTGAGCCTGCGACACTGTTTTGTTTCCTATAACAAAATATGTCAAAATATGTACGTACCACAGGTCTGTGGTACGTACCTACTAGGCCATGCCCATATTTGTAAGATGTTTGATGTTAGGTGTTATAAAACACAAAACAGTATAGCAGGAGACCCGCCTTTATTGTTAAAATAATACTAACAACCCAATCATATTATATTATAATATCATTGTAAAAACTAGGGTTGCTACCCGTACTCTAAAAAAGAGTATTGTACCTACTCTTTTTTATGTACTCGTAGGCGTAGGGTAGGTTTTTTTCTAAGTGCTGTAACTTCAACTGTATCACCCCAAATTGGCCCGCGTTTTGACAAAATCCTTGAAAATTTACTCAGCTTTGAAACTACATTACCAAAACAGTCCAATTAAGAATCGGTTATGAAATAAACCACTTTAAAAAAAAATTGGCTAGGTATCCACTGTGCCCCTGAATGGGTTACAGCGAATACAGGTGGTGGGTTACAATGAATCCTCAGGGGTACACTGGATAAAGGCCATTTACAATCGATTAAAAGTCATTATTAGAGTCGTATTGTTTATTTTTAATCAATACACATAATTCTGTAATCATATAGTGAAAATAATCAGTCAAAACAAAACTAATGGCTATATTACCACGAGATCAATGAGCAACAAAAGACTAATGATTGAAAATAATCAACCTCATAAATATCTAAACCAAATAAAATAATCAGTTATAACAATTAAATTAACGAGATCCGCAAACGAAAGATTAAGACTAACGCAGATCTATTTTTGAGAAATCAATGTTTTAATTATCATTTAAAGCAAGTACTGCGATATCAGGCATATTTGGGACATAAAATTTGTTGGCAGTTTTTATAGATTTCCTGAGAAAACTGGCTTCGATGTCTTGACTTACTCCAATAATCTTTGCTATGTAATATATTTTTTTTCCCGCACCTTCAATTCCACAAGTATAAAATTACCTTCTTTAGGATTTTTTACAAGTGGTTGAAAGTTTTCGGGATATATAAGGAGAACCTTGTCCTCTTCTTCCTCTAGATTTGGAATGTAAGCTCATCGTTTCTAGGATTGTCGCTTTGTCTTCACTTTTATTTTCTAGAACTTTCCTTTTTGCAGCAGATTTTGCTGACTTCTTCCTTGTTTTCTGTTTATTTTTTTCTTCAGCCTTTTCCTCGTTCTCGTCCTTATTTGGGTTGTCTGTAGCTATTATGCTTCTCTCAGTTCGCCCGCGTTCCCGGGGCCCAGCTTTAGGTAACCCGCGGAACTCGAAGGGGCTTGTGAATATTTTTGGACTTACAGCTTCGCTTCTGGAAGTAGAAGGCTGTTGAGTTGGTGTACAGGGTGATACAGCTTCGTTCCTGGAAATAGAAGGTATGTTGGTCGTCGTTGGAGTCTTTGGCAGTTCGAAACTGTCTAAGATTTTTTGGGTAGTCGCTGCGTATGCTTAATGAGTGACCTCGGAGAGCCGGGGTAACTTACGGGGTACAGTGAATCTCTATTCACTGAGCCCCATTTGAAAATTATCCGCTGTGACCCACTGATAGTTATCTTATTTAAAAAATCCTAGTAAAATCAAAAAGTGATATAGAAACAGATTTTATGTATAAAATGTCTTTACTTTAACCCTAAATCATGACAAATTATTAAAACTTTCAAAATTGTAGCATGCTAAAAGGCAAAACGATTTACAAAAACAAAAAATATTCACTATTTTTACCTACTTGTTCACTGGAGCGCCGTGCTGCGACCGTCCGCTGTCCAAGTAAGATGGCGACTGGTTCGTTCGTACGCGTGCGGGGTATCAGTACGGAAACGTCGCGAACTCACGCGCGTGTTTGTGCCATAGATATTACAAGTAACGAATGTTTATCCACTGTAACCCACTATCCACTGTATCCTACACTCTCGTAAATTAGCAGACTTGGGCCCCTGGTATCCACCGCCACAAAGGGCGTTTGATTATATTGGACGTTAGATTTAGATTATAAGTAAATATAGGACGTAAGGTTAATATCTTGCATAGATACTATACTTTTAAACTGGAAACCAATAAGAGATGAGTTTAGGAGAAGATGCATGTGTTGGTTGTGCAAAATTTACTTTTATTGAACAGTTATGTAAAATAAGATTTGATTGAGATTTATATGCATTTCTGCAGTCATATACCTACCTATTAAATTTATTTCAAATACCTAGAAAGTAACAGTACCTATAACAATATTGGATGTTTACTTAGATTATTCCTTTTTCAGAGGATGTTTACAACATAATGAGTATGCTCAAAAAAGAATAAACAAAAAGAAAGTAAGATTGCTCCTTTGGATGTGTGTTGGAGAATCTTCACATTTAAACGACGTGATTTGTAAAAAAATTAAATTATTTCTTGACAAAACTTAGGCTAACCACGCTCTGCTACCATGTTAAAGTAGAATAAATAGAGGCATAAATCTAATAGAATAGGTTTAATTATATTTTGGACATTTACAAGCAAACAATATTTACTAAGAAGTGAGACCATCATATTCTCTTTTTCAATCATTTGAAGGATGCCACAAGTAATGGTTATTCCATTTATCTACTCTTAACAATTTGGAGAAGTGGTTTAATTTTTCAAATGAAAATCTTTTGTTTTCTTTACGTTACTTCAATTTAAAGTCACCTATTTCATTTGAACATTTTGAAAATGTTATTGGTGCATTAAATATTCAAGAAAAACTTGGTATTGTAATGGATAAATTATTTGTATTCAGTAAAAATACTTCTGAATGAAACATGAAAAAGTAATGCAGAATAATAAAGATTTATCTGACTTATCAACGGCTCAAAGTGGCAAGTCATCATTACATATTAGAAAGTAAAAAGTCGCCGTTTTCCTTTGTCTGTGGCACCGCATTTTTCTCATAAACCATGCAATGGATTTTTTAGTTATAAGCGGTTTTCACTAAAAGATAGAGCGTTAACAGAGGATGGTTGTTGTTTATATTTTGTAGATATATTTTTTTAAATGGCTGAACTATGAAGGAGCCGGCGGGCAGGCCGCTAGTCTATTCTAATATTATAAAGAGGAAAGATTTGATTGTTTGTTTGTTTGCATTTAATAGGCTCCGAAACTAATAGACCGATTTGAAAAATCTCTCTCTCCGGGTAACATAGGCTACTTATATAATATTTTCAAAAATTCGTCACGGGGTACGGGGTCCACGCGGACGAAGTCGCGCGAGCGGTCCGCTAGTATACAATAAAAGTGAAGATTTTCCAAATATTTTCATATTCATTTTATATTTATTTGGTCTGTTCCTGCCACTTCACCGTTCACTGAGAGAGTCTTCTCCCGAATGTAAAGTGGAGAGACGAAAGGAATGGAGCTACCCTAAATTTAATAAAAAAACGAGTTGATTATATAAGGTGACTGCTAGAAACCGCAAGAAACTTCAAGGGCTGGTCAGGTCAAGTGTTTTAAACATGACAAAAATTACAAAAAAGGAATTTGTATTTTTTTTATTTTTTAATGAAATAATTCATATTGTAAATTTGAATTGGATAGTCTTTGAGTACTTATCTAATTTATTTTAAAGCATATTTACGGCCGTCACACACTGGGGCAAGATACCCTCATATGTGGCAGAAAATGTTCAGTAAAACAATTAGAAATTACCTGCTATAACGGATTTGTTGCAAGATCGGAAAATAACATTAATCGTTGTTCTAAGCACTTTTGGTCTTATATCAAGTCAAAACAAAACATTAATTCTATTCCTGATACAATAAAGTTGGACCACGAGGTGGCACATGACGGTCAAAGCATCTCTAATTTATTTGGCAGATTTTTTCAATCAGTCTTTGAAAATGAAGATTCTAATATGCACATGGGTGACAGTATGTGTTCGAATGAAACTAATTCTGTCGTTATTAGTAATGTTTTCATCACACGGGAAACCGTCGAGAAGTACCTCTCCAAAATTGACATATCTAAGGGAAGTGGACCGGATGGTTTACATCCTATATTTTTAAAGAGATGTTGTAAGCAACTGTCTTTCCCCGTTGCTTCCCTTTTCAATCTATCATTGGCTAGCGGAGTCATGCCGCTTACATGGAAGCGTTCTTTCGTTGTCCCCATTCACAAGAGCGGTGATAAACATAACGTCCGAAACTATCGCGGTATATCTAAGTTGTCAGTTCTTCCTAAAGTTTTCGAAAAAATCATATACGACTCTGTTTATTCTGTTATTAGTCCACTGTTAACCAATTACCAACATGGTTTTGTGGCTAAGCGATCCACTGAAACTAACCTTTGTAAATTTCTGGACTCAGTGCTTGAATCAATGGAGGAGGGACACCAGGTGGACGCTGTGTACACCGATTATTCAAAAGCATGAGACAAAATTTGTCACTCACTGTTAATTTCTAAGTTAGATGCAATCGGTGTGCACGGCGATTTGCTAAGATGGATTACTTCCTACCTTAGAAATAGATCGCAAGCGGTTACTTGTAAAGGATTTACGTCTAGTTTTATTCCTATCTCTTCCGGGGTTCCACAGGGCTCTCACCTCGGCCCATTGCTATTTAATATTTTCATAAATGACGTCATCAAATGTTTCCAAAATTCAAAATTATTGTTATATGCTGATGACAATAAAATATATTCGGTTGTCAAGTCCCGTACTGATTGTGTAAATTTGCAGAATGATTTAATTCGTCTATCTGAATACTGTCTTCTTAATAAGTTATATCTAAATGTTGAAAAATCTCACGTCATTACATTTACAAGGAAGAAGGATAACATACTTTTTGATTTAAAATTAATAATAAAACTATAGTTAGGGTGAGTGAGGTAAGGGACCTGGGAGTTATTCTGGACAGTGGTTTACATCTTGACTTACACATAAGTAAAATAACAGGAAAGGCTTATAAACTATTGGGGTTTATTTTTCGTCAGAGTTCTGATTTCAAGAATGTTAACACACTTATAATTTTGTATAATTCCTATGTTAGGTCTCAGTTGGAGTATGCTTCCACTGTTTGGAATCCTTGTTATTCTAAGTATATTAACATGTTAGATACTATCCAAAATAAATTTCGAAGGCGTTTAAAATATAGGTTTAAGGATTTTGATACGGACATAATTAAGTCTTTAACGACTCGACGCATTCATAGGGACCAAGTGCTACTTTACAAAATTATAAGTAACCTTGTTGATTCCCCTTACTTGCTAGGTAAAATAAGTCTAAAGTGCTCAAGACTTAATTCTCGAAATAAGCAAACATTTATTCTTCCCTGCTGTAGGACCAACTATAGACGAAACAGTTTTATAATTAGAGCTGCTAATGAGTTTAATAGTACTTTCAATCACATCGACATATTTCATGAAAAAATAAGGCGTTTTCGTAACCTTTTAAACGGTGATAAATAATAACTGTTTATCAATTTACGTTTTCTTTGGTTTTGTTATGCCTAAATAATATATACCTATATTATGTATTAGTTCTTATGTAAGTACAAATAATTTTAAATTTGTTTTTGCTTACGTTTATTATATTGCATCTTTGTTACTCAACAGAAATTGTATCTGAGTTAACTAAAGGTGGAAACTGTTAGGCTAATGTGCTAACATAAATTTTACAATTAAGTTTGTATATTATATGCTGTTGTTTCCTGAATAAATAAAATAAAAAAAAATAAAAAAATGCATAAAAATAAAATTATTTTCTGAACTACCTACAACAGCTTTTAATAAACCATATACCAATGCTTCTTAATAGTAAATTAAAAAGAAAATCAATTTAAAACAATTCAAACGCGTGACTGTGAAACCAGCCTTAAACTATGGTTGCGTTTTTTAACGCAAACAGTCTAAACATAATGATATTGGTAAGAGCCAGACAAAAAATATAAGACACTATCAAATCGACCGATAACTTACACGCATTCCTACTATAATTGACGTTTGTCGGTAGTTGTGATAGTGCGACTAATTATAAATTAAATTACATTTAGTTTAGTTGTGCATAAATGGTGTTATTTTAGAAAATTATTATAATAAACTATGGAACCTTCAACTTCAGGTATGTTACGGTATTTTAACAACTTTTAATTTGGTATTAGGGTACAGTAAACACATTAAACCAAGGAATATACACACATCAAAAGTGTCTAGGGATCAACATATATTTAAGTGTTTTCGTTTGTCTACAGTAACGATAAACCAAGTCACCTTTGCATTAATAAAGAAATTTGCCATTTTCCTAATAAAGGGATTTTTGACATTTGAATCACTAACATTAAAGTTCGAAAAAAAGACTGAAATAACAGTTTTCTTTAAAATTTTATTGGGTAACTTAAACAATTAATAATCCGTGTTTCTACCGCGAACACTAACAACACAAGAACATCGGTTTGGCATACTCAAAATGAGTTCATCCAAATCACGCTGTGGAATGGCCGCCCATGTTCGTTGCAACAACAAAAAAAGGTCTTCTTGCGACTGGATACCCTCCATATTCGGCAGAGCTCTTCTCTGTAGCATATCCCATGCATGCTCAATCGGGTTCAAGTCTGGCGACTGAGCAGGCCAGGGCATGACATTGATGTTAGCTGCGGCGAGAGTCTGTCTTACAACTCTTGCGGTGTGCGGTCACGCATTATCATGCATTAACTGAAATAAGGGACCGATTTGCACTTGTAGAGGAACGATGACGTCTGATACAATCGTCTCAGTATAAATTTGAGCGTTGAGGTTGCCTCTGATCCAAATCAACTCAGTTCTTCCGCCGATCCAAATACCCGCCCATACCATGATGGTTCCACCACTATAAGGATGGACTTCCTGGCAGGATTTTAATCGCTGTTGGCGTCCAGGGGTTCTCCAGTGTCGTATACGTCTTGTATCCGGTCTCATACCAAAACGAGACTCATCAGAAAAGCACACGAAACGCCATTGTTCTTCTGCCCAATTTCTGTGTTCAAGAGCCCATTGATATCGAATCCTACGATTGTGCATTGCTATAGGTGGTACCCTTAGCGGTCTTCGGGAATGAAGGTTCACTTCATGCAAGCGGTTTCTGACTGTTTGGTCGCTAATTAAGTTCCCTGAAGAGTGATGAAGCCTCACGGCTAACATCATGGCGGTTATTGTTGGAGCTCTTCGAGTTGTGATTTGAATGTATCGGTCTTGTCTCCGTGTGGTGCAGCGATACCGTCCTCCATGGCGCTCAGCCACGGTACCAGTGCTTCGGTAACGTGTCCAAAGTCGACTGATAACACTCTGACTTGTATTCGGAGCTAAAGCCACAGTACGTTGCCGGGAACCAGCTTCTATCATTCCCACGGCTCTGAGCATTTCTTCCCTGCTTAAATGACGTCGCCGCTCCATAATAACGTTGGTTTTAATCAGTAGTAGGGAAACAGTAGCACTAATAATGTCTTCAATGCGTTGTATGTTTTTATAGGGAAAATATTGACAGCTGATTTTCATCTTTTACTAGAAATTGATTGAAAGTTCCTGTTTCAAATTATGAAATGCACCAAAAAGGATCCATGTAAATTTATAAAATCATAAATTTATTACAAAGCCACATCTCAATCTCAAGAAATCCGCATAAAAATGCTTGATCCCTAGACACTTTTGATGTGTGTATTTATTATACAACGATTTTCACAAAATTAAAAAACAGCTAAGGTTCTAGTTGTATTCTCCCGTGAATTAGTTTTTTTTTGGTAAACAACCCATGCAATATCAGCAACTAGAAACTAAAAAAAAACTTGCTACTTTCTGCTACTTTACACATTATAGCGATTTTTGTAGTTTACCTATTTGATTTCCATTAGGAAGTGTATAGAGTGCCGCTAGCGGCACTGTATCTCCATCGGTTAGGGAACCGTAAGTTTTGCGGTATAATAGTGACGCCGCCTAAGCTGCCGTAAAGTTTTTGTTAGACAACAGAAATACTAGCTGCCCGCCCTACTCCTGTAGGACACGTGATAGGTTAGAAATTTAAGACAATCGCGAAGCGCAGGGTAGCGATTGTCTTGAATTTCGAGGTTATTTTTTTAAATTAGACAACAGAAATCTAACTCCATGCAAAAATATCTTTTGAATATTATGTCGTCTGAACATTACGACAAATAAAAAATATGTTACGGTTACCTAACCGATTGAGATAGAATGCCGCTTGTGGCACTCTATACGCTTCGTACTAGGATGCCGTCAATTTACGGCATCGTAACCGATCGTACTATGTTGCCGCTTGTGGCACTCTATTCACTGCCTACACTTTGTACTAGGATGCCGTAATGACGGCATCGTAACCGACCGTACTAGAATGCCGCTAGCGGCACTCTATCCACAGCCTTTCCATTATGAAAAATTATTTATTTTGTTTTAGGAACGAGTTCAAATACCGTATTTATTTCAAGAAATGAACTCGCTAACTTAATGCGATGCTCGGAAGAAGAAAGTTTTGAAAAACAATTTAATTTTTTGATTTGTGGGTTGCGAAAACGTACAAAATGTGATGAAAAAGACGTTATTCATTTAAATCGGAAATTATCAAAATTTAAGTATGAATATAGGTCACGATGGTCAAAAGCTTGTAGAATAGATGAAAAATTTAGAAAAAGTAATAAGGATACCTTATTCATGGACCAGAAATTATATCGTCAGCACTTTTGCCTATAGGACAGTTAACGGAAGAGTCACAAGAGGCTAGGAACAAGGACTTCAAGAGATACAGGGAGACATAACTCAAGAAAATGTAGCCGAAAAAAATCCAATACAGACATTTTTTTTTATTGAGCTCTGACCCCTTAATTTTAAGCAAGCAAAAATCAAAAAAGAAAAATCCTCGGAGTTTTCCAAAAGAAGCATTATATTTATTAAAAGATCCATCTTCTAACATAAATTGTGACCATGATACAGAAATCGGTGCTGAGAATGATGAGGATGAAGAAGATGACGTTGCGTTAGCATATGTTTAAAATATTTAGATGGTCCATATTTAACAATATATAGGTATATAAATTTGCAAGATTCTTTAAGTGTTTTTTTTACTATAGTTACCTACTACGTTTAATGTATAACTCTATAGATACATACATGTATATGTATATAAACATTTAAATATATTCAAATAACTATCTTAGTTGTATTTAGCATTCATAAAAGCAGTTTAACTAGAAAACTTATTTAATGCCAACAAAAAGGGTATGTTGCCCCAGTGTGCGTCAGTTGACTTGTCCGCGTCAGTTGGGCGATAAATACCAACATTGACGGG
This sequence comes from Scoparia ambigualis, assembly GCA_963921215.1. Taxonomy (NCBI): domain Eukaryota; kingdom Metazoa; phylum Arthropoda; class Insecta; order Lepidoptera; family Crambidae; genus Scoparia; species Scoparia ambigualis. Next base: position 4,857,295 of record OY992501.1, read on the forward strand.
TCAACAGACAGCCGGCTGGCCGTTGCCCCCGTCAGCTGGGGAAGTACCTACGAAAAAACACGAATTCCTTTTTTGTCATTTTTGTCATGTATAAAACACTTGACCTGACCAGCCCTTGAAGTTTCTTGCGTTTCTAGCAGTCATCTTATATATTTTAATTTAAATTTTGATTGTAAAGGGGCTGTAAAAATCTTCAAGAAAGACAAATATTTGTTAAATGTCGCAAAGAGCAACAAAAAATATGTTTTTAAGGACAAACAAAAAAATATTTTTTTATGCTATAACTACGTAGGTACTCTATTTTTGTTCTAACAAAATGAAAAAATACTCTATTCGTCCTAAAAAAAGGTGGCAACCCTAGTAACAAACCATCTCTTCCCTTGGGTGTCGTAAAAGGCAACTAACGAACTAAAGACTGCACATGCAACCAACAGCATAGATCGCCGATGGGCTCATCAAAATAATACTACCAACCCTTTTCTTCCCTTGGGTGTCGTAAAAGGTGACTAACGGACTAAAGACTGCACATACATCCAACAGCATAGATCGGCAATGGGCTCATCAAAATAATACTACCTACCTCTTTCTTTAATTGGATGTCGTAAAAGGCGACTAAAGGACTAAAGACTGTACATACATCCAATGGCATATAGCGACTGTATTCGCGGGTCAGAAGACACCGCCAAATACAGCAGAGTAAAGAAGGTGGATATATCTGAAGGCTTACCTGGGATGATGTGGCAGGAGACGGGAGGCGAGCTGGCGGGCGGCGATGTAGGCGATTTGATGGTCGCGTCACAGCACACAGTTCTTTCACCTAATCACAGGCACTATCATCACAGGGTCACTATATGTAATAGTGAATTCAGTAAGGGCAGTCAGTAAGGGCAGATACCAGCGCGCGTATATCTTTTTGGCGTCTCGCGGTCGCTAGCAGACAGACTGACGCGGGCGCGCGTCCGGTTTCACCTCCACACGCCAACTTCGCGTTACAACGCTAGATGGCGCTAGGCGTATCTTAATCCGCTTATAAAAAGACGTCTCACCCGTGGCGAGTACATCCTCCGGGCCCCAGGGTGGGCTCATCCAGAGGGAGCCTGGCAATCTTTAACACAGGCCTCCGGAGGTGTCCATTGGCAGTGTCCAGGTCCACCACCCGCACGACGCCATCCTTCCCAGGCAGGGTGCGAGTAATGCGCCCCAGTCTCCATTGAAGGGCAGGCAGGTTGTCCTCCTTGATGAGGACGAGCTCGCCAACTCGGGGAGCGGAGGATGGGGACAACCATTTGGAGCGGGTTTGGTGTGTGTGGAGGTAGGACTGGGTCCACAGCGTCCAGAAGCGCTGGGAAAGGGCCTGTACCATCTGGAATCGCCTACGTGTGGAGATCGGCCTATCTTCCACGGATAGTTCGGGAAGGGCCGTTAGTGGGCGGCCTATAATGAAATGTCCGGCTGTAAGCGGCTCAAAGTCTGAAGGATCAGACGAAAGTGGGCAGAGAGGTCGAGAGTTAAGGACAGCTTCGATTCTTGCTAAGAGTGTAGATCGAATGTGAGGTGCTGTTCGCCAATTACGCGATATAAAAGTTGCTTAGTTGATTTTATGTTGATCTCATGTAACGCACCGAACCATGGTCCCTTAGGGACGTTCAATAACCAAGTAATGTGCTGACCAGCAAGCTTGTGCGCAATCGTGTCATTATTCGAGGCAAGAAAGTTTTGTACTTCAATGAGCTGATTTCTAGCGCCTATATAATTTGTACCGCAGTCCGAGCGAATGAGAACCGGGGCACCGCGGCGTGCTATAAAACGCTGTAATGCCGCGAGGAACGCTTCCGTGCTGAGGTCCGAGACCGGTTCCAAATGAACCGCCTTAGTGGAGAGGCACACGAATATACAAAAGTACGCTTTTAAGAGTTTAACATTACGTAGGGTACTAGATTTAACGAGGAATAGGCCGGCAAAATCGGTCGTGACTTGACTAAATACTGGCTGAGGCGTAACCCTTTCGGCTGGCAGGTCGGCCATGAAGGGCGCCTGCGGCTGGACCCGGCATCGAAAGCATCTAATGCATTTAAAGACTCGGTGTCTAATAATACGGCGCGCGGACAATATCCAAAATTGTTGGCGTAGGATTGCGTGTAAGGTGTCAGCGCCAGGGTGGCAGTGTATTTTGTGGTAGTGGTCAATGATGAGGTCTACAAGTGGGCTAGAGCTGGGAAGTATGAGCGGATGCTGCGCGTCATATCGGATAGACGCATGGGACAGTCGTCCACCAACTCTAAGGAGCTCATCTTTAATGAGAGGTGACAGCCGCTGGAGTCTGACGGAGCAGATTTTGCCAGTTTGAAGGCGGTGGATGTCCTCTGCAAACTCATTGTGCTGAACACTGCGCACCCAGTAAAGTAGGGCCTCTCTTCGTTCACTGACGTACAAGGGGCCTGAGCGTCGCGAATCTGGGTGGTGTCTGCAGTTGTGCAGAAAGCGTTTTAGACAAGCTGTCACTCCGACGAGCTTGTCTAGTGAACTGAACCGAGTGAGCAGGTCAAAGTCAAGACCGGGCACTGTGACCAGTGACGGGACGTGTTTGGGCTTAAGGCCGGGCAGGGCGTGATGGCCCAGAGCTAAGGGCATCGCAGGCCAAGACTCACAAGGCTGTCCAAGCCACGTGGGAGACCACCATAGGTCGTGAGCTGACAGGGATTGCGCAGACATCCCTCTGCTTGCGCAATCTGCTGGGTTGAGCTCGGAAGGTACGTGTCGCCAGGTACATTCTGGTGAGCCTGAGCTGATTTTGACTACCCTGTTGGCTTCAAAGGGTTGAAGACGGTGAGGCGGTGTATTGAGCCAGGCCAGGACTATCGTACTGTCTGACCAACATATGTGTTGTTGTATACTGATATGGGCGGATAACTGAACTAACACACGGATCATGAGCTGGGAGAGTAGGGTGGCGGCCGACAGCTCTAACTTGGGGATCGTGAGGCGATTCTTGATTGGTGCGACTCGCGACTTGGCGACAATCAAGTGTACCAAAGTATCTCCGGAGGCATCGAGCTCATGGAGATAAACAACGGCGGCAAACCCGGCTTCAGAGGCATCTGCAAACCCGTGAAGCGAGTATGTAGCTGAGCCTTTGTTTGCACAAACGTGCCGAGGGAAGCGAATGCTAGACAACAGCGGCAGATCCTCTGAGATGTGGTGCCACTCCGTTTGTACTTCAGAGGGAGTGGGCTCATCCCATTCCAGCTTCAGTAGCCATAATTGCTGAAGCAGCAGCTTTGCGCGGAAGATAACGGGAGAAACCCAGCCGTTTGGGTCATAAAGTGAGGCTACGGTGCTTAAAATAGACCGCTTTGTGACATGTGTGATGGGGGGCAGAGAGATGCGGTAGGTGAACTCGTCTGACTGAGGGCTCCACTGTATACCCAAGACCTTAATGGACGTGGACTCTGGGTTCACGTCGAAGTCCTTGGGCATGTCGCATTGGTTGTCGGAAAATCTCTCGAGCAGCTTAGGCGAGTTAGATGTCCACTTACTGAGCTGAAAGCCGCCTAGTTCTAGCAGACTTATCAACTCGTCCTGGAGTGCTTGGGCGGATTCAACTGTGTCATGACCACACAAGATGTCATCAACGAAGATAGACTTGCGAAGAACCTGAGCGGCTCCAGGGTAGCGATGGCCTTCATCATCAGCTAGCTGAAGCAGAGTGCGGATTGCATGGTATGGGCTTGATCTTAAGCCGTAGGTGACTGTATTGAGGGCGTAGGTGAGCAGAGGGTGATCTGGTGAGGACCGCCATAGTATCAGCTGATTCCGTCTCTGGTCTGGGGCAACCAGCACATTTCTGAACATCCTCTGGATGTCAGTGCTGAAAACGACTGGATGCGTTCTGAAGGACATGATGATGTCCACAATGTCGTGTTGAAGGGCGGGGCCTGTGTGTAGGCATTCATTTATGCTGACACCATTGGAGCTTTTGCAGCTACCATCAAAAACAATGCGCAGCTGACCCTGACTTAAATACGCCATGGTGAGGGATGTAGAAGTGAGGTTTATGGGCGAATGTATTTGGGTGACAGCAGGGAACCATGTGCCCTAAGTCGATGTATTCGGCCATAAAGTCGACGTATTTAGAACGCAGAGACGGGTTCGCCATTAGCTTCTTCTCAATATTGAGGAATCAGCGTAATGCGATAGGGTGAGTTTTACCTAGTTGAGGGGCGTCCTTTAGAAAGGGCAGAGCGATCGTATATCTGCCTTAGGGATCGCGTGTAGTGGTAGAGCGGAAGATTTCCTCGCATTGTTCCTCCAGGGGATCATTATAAGTGTGAGATTGAAGGAGGGGCTCCTCAGACTCCCAGAACCTTTCCAGACTCTGACGTATGTCCTGGGCTGATTCAGCTGAGTCTGGTTGTGAGCTAACGACGTGAGCTGAGTTAACCTGCTGCGCCGGCTGCGCATACAAGTCCTCAATGGGTCCTATCAACGCGAAGTCGAAAATCGTGCCGAAGGCTATGGGCTTGCCCGGGCCCAACGAGACCTTAGTCCCGTCCAACACCTGGCCAAGAACGTCCGACCCCAACAAGAGGTCGATCGGGGCTGGTGTGTGGTAAAGCTGATCAGCCAATGGCACGGGTGGCTGGCCTAGTATGTGGGAAATGTTTGGTACCTTCTGACGTTTTTTAAATTATGAGCTGTGGCAGTGATTGTAGGAGTATCATTGTGAGTGGGTCGGCATACTATTGTTATTGCCGCTTTTGACTCATGTTTGTGCTGATTCCCAACTCCTGTAATTTTTAAAGAAGTGGGTTTTGATGGCAGGTTCAAAAGTCGTGCCATGCGTGACGTTATTAATGTCAGCATACTGCCACAGTTCAATAAAGCTCTGGCTGTGTGAAGATGGCCATGTACGTCCGCGACTCTTAGTGAGACGGTTGGCAACAAAATGGGTGTGCCAGTGGGCACAGAAGGTGAGTGAGCTGATTGAGTATCAGCTGAAATTGTATGAGCTGAGTATGTATCAGCTGTGTGGGCATGGGTTGACTGGGCATGGGCTAATGGGACATGGGCTAAATGGGCATGGTCTGAATGGGCATGGTCTTGTTCTACCTCTTCGCTAGGGAGCTCCGTGATAGTTGGGAGTCATAATTGCTGGCGGCGTTCGCGGGGCCTACCTGGCGAACCGGACCTGGGCGGGCTGGCTCTGTGAGCAGAGCTGGGTTGCACCTGTTTAGCATGTGCGGGTTCGTGCCGCCTGCTGTTTCTGGGACGATCCCTCGAGTGCTCTCTTAGCTGTGGTGGGGGTATGTGTACTGAGGACGAATGAGCTGAGTGCGTTGGGTCGTCTGGTCGATGTAGGGACGTGTGGTGGTTGGAGCTCCTACAGTTCTTGCATGCCCCCCTTGACCTGCACTCGCTCTCGTAGTGGGGGCCGAGACAACGCTGGCAGCGCTCGCGTGCCTGTACAAAGTCCCAACGGCCCTGTGTTGGCTGGGCATTGTACCATCTGCACGTCATGAGCCTATGTCCCCTAGTGGCACAATAGGGACAGTAGGACGTCGAGCGTGAGGAAGAGAACGAGGACGATGATGAGGAGCAGCTTTGATGGAAGGCCGAGTAGACGGGGAAGGGCTGACTGCGAGCCGGGGAGGTGGATGGGCGGTGACGCATTTGCTGCGCTGGGCGGAACGGCTGGTGAGTAGGCTGATCATAGGCGCGGTGAGGCGATGGAGCTGAGGAGCGGCCACGGTAATGGTCGGGTTGTTGCTGAGCCATCTGAGCATAAGTGCGATGGGGCAACTGAGGAGGCGCGCGGCTACGAGAAGGGCCGGGCTTTAGCTGAATGGGTTGAGCCATGGCTATGTTGGAGAACTCTGTCTCCACACAGCGCGCGTGCTCCTCGAGGTAGGAGATAAGGTCCCTTAACGTGGGCAGGGTGTTACTAGACCCGTGCCTGCGTTCAAATAGCGTGCGAAGCTCGCCCTTGAGCTTCCGCACCACTATTGACACAAACACGTAGTCGTCTCCTATGGGCAGATCTAAATTGTTGAGGGCACACTGAGCTGATATGAGCGGCGTGAGGAACAGTGTGCAGATGTTTGAGCGCGTATGGATGCTTGGCAGCCCCAGAATGATGTCCACAAAACTATCAATGAGAACCCGGCAGTTCTCGTACCGCTTGGTGAGGATGTCCATGGCCACGGCAAAATTCTCATTGGTGACCTTTAAGTGGGACACCATACTTAATGCCTCACCGCTGAGACTTGAGAATAGGTAGTGGAGCTTGACTGCGTCCGACAGGGTCGCCATGTCGTCAGTCAGACTCCTAAACAGCGCAATGAAGGAAGGCCAGTCCTCCACTTTTGAGCTGAACCTGAGCAGCGCTATCTTGGGGAGGACGGCTGTGGGCGCATTGACGCCGAAACTGGGCTGAGCGCTATGGGTTGGGGATGACGTGGAAGAGGTTGAGATTTCCTCCCTAGCCATAAGTATCCCCAGGTACGCTCCGGAGGCTTTTGTGTGGTTCTCAGTGTATGTCCTCTCAATCCCCTCGTCTATGTTCTCCTCGTCAAGAATGCTGTAATATACTGAATCCAGCTTCTCCTTAATACCCTGTACCTGTGCGAAACGCACGTTAAATTCCGTTATGGAATGTTTGGTGCCGCCAGCAATGATCCGTGACCCCACCTCTAGGAGTTGGTGTATAGCTTTGGCGGCCTCCCTAAATATCGCGGCTTGTGACTTGGTCGGCATCGCGATGAATAAAAGGAGACAAAAAAAATAATAAAAAAAAATAAACAAATTTAAAGGCAGTAAAAAGAACAACACCCTGTGTATTCTATAGTTGGGCTGGACGTATTTGTTTACTAAAGTAAGGGCAAATGGGCTAAAATTAACGCAACAATAAAGAAAGCAAAACTAAGTTGGGACGCCTTGTATTTGGCCCACGGGTGGGCAAACGCATGTGTATGTGTATGTCTGTGTTTATTGAACGCGCGTACGTAATATTAGCCGACCGCAAAAGGAAAAAGCAACAAAAAAAAATCACGTCATCCGTAGCCGTAAGCGATTTTTAAAAAAACTGATTTGAAATTATGAAACACTAAGCTCGTGTGGTGAGCACGCACAAGAAATGAGCCGTTCGCAAAGGCAACAATCAAAACAATTAAATTAAAAATTAACACTCAAAAAAAATTAAATCTCGTTGTATTATTATGTAAGAAAAATACATCTTCAGCCGATAAACATAGCATAAAAAAATTAAAATAAAGGCCAAATAACTGAGCTGAATTATTTTATGCAGTGTTAAATTAGCTTAGCTGTTGTAATACCAGGCACCATACAATTAACTAAATCTGTACGTATCATGAAAAGGCAAAGGTAAAATAACTGAGCTGAATTATTATTTCAAGCACGAATTAGGCACACAAGCGCACGCAGATCACAACAACATTGTAATCGGATGCATTCAAAAATCAACAATAAAAACACTAAACTTGTTAGCGTAAATTAACTAGGAGTTAGCACGAATCGGATACTGGTACGAACTTTTATTTGGAACACGATACCCGAAACACGAATTTTTATTCGTGTAGGTAGATCAATACTAGCCCGGACTTTGCAACGACTGTCGTGCAGAAATGATTTTGTATGGAGATGAAATTATAAATGTTAGGAAGTGAAATAGATATAATTATGAAATATTATTTTTAGCGGACTGTAATCAAAGTTAGGGGCTGATTCGGGGGTGATTATGGTCGAAAGACCATGAAATTTAGAGGTATTCCGCGCTCGATGGACCAGAATGTATTCGCGGGTCAGAAGACACCGCCAAATACAGCAGAGTAAAGAAGGTGGATAGGTCTGAAGGCTTACCTGGGATGATGAGGCAGGAGACGGGAGGCGAGCTGGCGGGCGGCGATGTAGGCGATTTGATGGTCGCGTCACAGCACACAGTTCTTTCACCTAATCACAGGCACTATCATCACAGGGTCACTATATGTAATAGTGAATTCAGTAAGGGCAGTCAGTAAGGGCAGATACCAGCGCGCGTATATCTTTTTGGCGTCTCGCGGTCGCTAGCAGACAGACTGACGCGGGCGCGCGTCCGGTTTCACCTCCGCACGCCAACTTCGCGTTACAACGCTAGATGGCGCTAGGCGTATCTTAATACGCTTATAAAAAGACGTCTCGCCCGTGGCGAGTACAGCGACGATGGGCTTATCAAAGTAATACTACCAACCCCCTCTCTTCCCTTCGGTGTCGTAAAAGGCGACTAACGGACTAAAGACTGCAAATACATCTACAGCATATAGCGGCGAAGGGCTCATCAAAGTAATACTACCAACCCCTTTCTACCCATCGGTGTCGTAAAAGGCGACTAACGGATTAAAGACTGCACATACATCCAACAGCATAGAGCGGCGATGGGCTCATCAAAATAATAGCTACTACAAACCCCCCCTTTTCCTTTGGGAGTCGTAAAAGGCGACTCACGGACTAAAAACATTCATGTTTTTGTTTTTACTTTCCTTATTCGTAATGAAAAGCACAGGTTTACCTCGGGTGAAAGACTTATTTACTCCCTCAAACCCCGTTTCGGGAGTAAATAAGCTACTTTCACCCCTAGGATAACAATGTACTATTTCTTCTCTTACACCCTCTCCATCCATTTCTAACACTTCCTCTTCCACATCATCGATTACTCTTCAACTTGTCTTCAACCCTAGCAACGAACGACTGCCACCAGTTGCCACCTGTCTCCCAGTTGCTCGTTTTGAATACCGGCCGGCTGGTTGCTGTTAGTACCTTTATCGTACAATAGGTACACACGCCTCTGCAGATGTAAACCTATCCTAATCTGTCAAACTCCAATCAATATTGTTCCCTAAACCTTAGTAACAAAGTTCAAAAATGTAGGTATTGAACAAATTTTACATTTCGTGGTACGTTGAAATGTGTAACCTCCCCCCCCCTTTATATTATACTGCTACACCTAAATCTAAACCTTTTCCACCTATATGCCTAGCTAGCTTATAATACATACACACATCCTCGCCGCTTTACCTTAACTTAAATTATTATCTAATTCTTAAAACTAATTAACCTAATTTATCTACAATCTAATGGTTGTGTCTGGAGTTTTGTAGAGTGTGTAGCGTTTGTATGAAGATGGAACCTTAGCATAGCTTAATTCTATTTGCAGTGAATTTCAGTCAAGCAATGTAATATTATAATAACTACTATTTTGGCCAGATCGTCTAGTGAACCCTCCGTTGTTAACCGCATTTAAGTAACTCAAGTTCTTTCGTGAAAGTTTAGTAATTGGCTTATCCCTGTGTTAAATTATTTTCTCCTGACCTAATTACCTACCAGTCTATAAATCATAACATAAATATGTGTAGCCTAGCAATGACTCCGTCTGAACTGTGACCTAAATCCTTCACTGCAGCTGCGGGGAAGATTTGTAACCACTCAAAGGTAATCAGATGATAGCTTAGCTTGTAGGTATTATTATTTATTATCAGTAGCATGATACATAAGAAGCCTGGTGCAATTTATGAGCCCCACCACCGCTCCATAGCGTACTGTACATCTCATGGTTTAATTACAGTTCCGTCACATTGGCTTTAACTTTAATTATTAGCTTGTGCCTTTAATTCTTTAACTGAGAATTTACATCTCTCCTCAAATTTAATTTCATTTTACATTATGAACTATGTGTTAGCAATTTAAATTCTTATTATTCCACATAAATCAATAGAGTTTATCTCAAGGCTTGCTATCATCCAAATATCCTTTTCACATTAAGAACTTAATTATTCAATGCAATAACTTATATTCAGTTCCGTAAAGGGTGGATAATTTAATCAAACGCCACTTCAGGCGGTGGCTAAAGTAGAATGCTATTAATACAGGTAAAACTACTTTTATTTACTCTTAGTATTTATTATACAGGTCTTGTAAAGTTCCAATATAACTACATTGGATTGCTGCCTTGGCAGATTATTACATCTTAAGTTTATTAAAGGATGTTTAATTAATTCAATATCCTTGACTTTAGGAAGTGAACTGAAATAGAATACTATCATTTGAAGTAAATTACTTTGGGTTACTCTTAGTGTTCATTATACAAATCTTATAAAGTATAAGTACATCTCAAGTTTATTGAAAGATGTTTAATTTATTCAACATCCCTGACTTTTAGGGTAGTGAACTTAAGTTAATTATTTTTTCATTAACTTCCACCCTCTGTCTCTCAGACTGAGTGGTTAATTTGATAGACTACTAAATCATAGTTAGTATACCTTTAGTAGGTAGTAAATTAGGTAGTTAATTATCACTGTTAATCATTAAATAAATTACATTTAGAAGTTATCTTTTACTTACTTTAATAAGTATAAATTAGACTGTACTAGGTATTAGTCTGATTGATTAGATTGTTCCCATCAAATATTTCTATGTTTCATATTATTAGAAGTAAGTACTTACATATCTTAAGAGGTCTATTCAAATGGTATTAGTAGACCATTGTCAGGCTAATTAGCTGGTTGTTATCAATCAATTATTTCTATGTTTCAGATTATTAGAAGCTCATAGCTTGCAATGTCTTCTTTCAACGACTTATCCTAGGTTCTAAACTGGTTTTAGTTGTTCAGTTTGTATCAGCTTATTTTTGCTAAGGTATCGGATGTAAAATTTTCCATACTTTGAAAAGTATAGCCATGTGAGATCGTATTGCATCCCAGGGAAAGCTAACAAATGCCTGTTTGGTCATTTCAGTGTTAGAAATCAAACATCACAGTACGACTAAGCTTATTTGCTACACTCGGCGTCAAAAAAATCGCACCTTTTAAAAATCATCTTTAAAAATTCTTAAACCTTATGTAGAGGATAGTGTTGGGTATCATTAGAAAGGTAACAAAAAGGAGTATCAAAAAACAATTAAATTTAACTTTCTGTTTAATTATAATTATACAAACAACATTAAAATTAATAAAATAATAAAAATCCTTAATTAAGTCCTAATTAACAACAGATAATTTACAAAGAAAAATGTACAAAAAGTGTCTTAAAATTAACTTAAAATCTAGTGTTACCCCCCCTTGCCCTGATCACGGCTTCCATACGGTCCCTCATGGACCTCACCAACTTCAGGAGCTCTTCTTGAGGGATAAGCCCCCATTCTTCAATCACCGCGTCTTGGAGCTCCTGTAGAGTCGAAGGAGCTGGATCCCGAGATCGAACCTTACGTTTAAGATGGTCCCAGAGGTGCTCTATAGGATTCAGATCCGGACTTCGCGCTGGCCACTGCATCACAGAGATTTGGGACCTCTGCAAGAAGTCGCTCACGATGCCTGCAGTGTGAGCGCGAGCGTTGTCGTGCATTAATGTGAACCCCTCGCCAAAAGATTCGGCAAAGGGGACCACATGCACTTCCAGGACCTCAGTGACATAGCGGCGAGCAGTCAGCGACCCTTGTCCGCGAGCACCTCCAGTCCGGGAGACGCAGACAAGGTCGGTTTTGCCGGCAGCAGACATACCGCCCCAGAACATGCAGGATCCGCCACCATATTCCACCGTCTCCTGGATGCAGGCTTGGGCGAAACGTTCACCCTGCCTCCGGTATACTCTTCTCCGTCGGTCGTTGCAGAAAAGACACACTCGCGTCTCGTCTGAGAAGAGAACAGCTCTCCACTGCTCAAGGGTCCAATCGACGTGGTCACGAGCAAACTGCAAGCGGGCTCGCCGATGCGCTGCAGTCAATTTTGGACCCGTAGCAGCTCTGTGGGCCGCTATCTTCTTCTCCTTCAATCTTCTTCTAACCGTAGATACGCTTACGGTGCGTCTGCGAACTGCCTGGAGCTGCTGTTGCAACTCAACAGCGTTGGAGAAACGATTTCTCAAAGAGTTCGACACAACGAACCGGTCGTCTCTTTTCGAAGTGCAGCGACGTCTACCCGAACCGTGTCTGCGGATATAGCCACCGGTCTCTATGAAGCGCTGGTACACTCTTCGAACGGAATAACGGCTCAGGTTCAGTTGCCGGGCGACATCACACTGCCGCACCCCTGATTGCAGTAGTGCAACCACTTGAGCGGCTTTATCAGCTGTGGTATCCATCAAAATCTGTGCGTGTGTCCTCTTCAACGGTTGAATAGCGAATGACCCACATTGAACCCGTGTTGACCGTTTTATACCCACAAAGGAAGCGCAACTAGCAACTCTCACGGGTAGCAAAATTTGCATCGAATTTTTGTGACACTTTATTTGTTGCATTAGGTTTTATTTGATAATGAAAAGTAATGTTTTTTATTAAGTTAATTAAGTAACCTTGTAAATAAAATCATAATTAGTGCGACTGCATGTGCATATCAAGAGTAAATGACATTTGAAAGTGATTTTCTAAGAGGTGCGATTTTTTTGACGCCGAGTGTATAACTTTTTAGTATTTTTCTTGTAATAGGAAACCAGTCTAGACTTTTAGGTATTCCAAAGTAATGATGGTACGATATTATCATGCTTCTATTAATTATTTAAAATGAATAATTAATTGGTAACAACTTTAGGAAAACAATTAGAATTTTATCGGCCTGCGGTAACAGATTACTTGTCTAGCTAGGACCCACATCACTTCATCATAATTTTATTTAGCGCCGTAACTTAATTATCCCTACCTTATTAGTCTGAATTAATAACTAACCATATATATCCGCCTACCTATAGACTCCTACAACTTTCCTCACTTGAAAATGCCTATATTTTGTCGAACTAACAGTCCCTTTTGTGTACCTTGCAAACTAGGCCAAGCCTCATTTAATTTAAATTCGTGGTGTGTGGTGAGAGTCGCATTGCCCCTGAAAGCAACTAACTCCTAAATGTTCTATCAGTCGAGCCAGTATACTCAGTGTGTTATTTTCCTATCACTACACTGTATGTATGGAGGTAGACTCGAGATTGGACTGGGTCATACGGGTCTACCTCCAGCTAAATGGTGTCTGACCTATCTTCAACTTTCACTAGGGAGACAACTGTCTCTCCCCCATTACTCCGTCGAAGATAGTGTATTGTTTAGCGTAATAGTGTAAAACGCCGATCTTATTAAATACAATCAAAGATCATCCAGACCGAAGTCTGTTGAAAGGTACATAGGTTTTTGTTGCCACCGTGATTCGTTTCCGCCGATGTACCCCAGAATACTTCATTCCGTTAACGGATTCGAGTTGCGATCGCAATAGTTTACTTTATTAATAACTTTCAATTTCACAAATCTTAATTAATATCGCAGCTCGAATATCACTTAGCGCACTATCAAAGCTCGGACGCTATTTTTCCCGTATGAGTCGTACCGCACTCTTAAGTTGGTCCGCACCGCAGACGTCCCAAAACTGAATGTCCCCTAATTTTCCGCCCTTTTCCCAAGCATCTTAACTTTCGCGCCACGCGCGCCTAAGATTTGCCCGCGCGAGTCCGCTTTTCTTCCCTTCAACCAATCGCTAGCCGTTTCCCCGATGCCCCCCCGCCTTCGCGTCGCGCCACGTGGAGCTATCATCCGACCTCTCTTTCTGTCTTTTTCTCAACCTCTCGCTCGCTCATTGCCGCTTTCGCCGCGCAATTCTAAAATTTTTCCATAATCTAACCAAATCTCGTCAGATAGCCAATATTACATCTTTGAATATCTAAATGTAGCCTTCTATTAACAATTCCCTCTCAATAATCATCCACTTAAGCCAATAATCCTGTATTTTGTGAAATTATAAAAAGTTCCGTATTCCGACCATAGGTGGCGCCCGCCCGTATGTCTACCGGCTTGCCAACCTACGCCTATGTCACAAAGCCACACAGAACAGTCCCCGCGAAATTCAAAATAAAGATAAAGCCCGTTGCCAACCTAACACGAAGCTCAAGTAAATAACTCACGCTAGACGGCGCCTATGTCGCAAGGAGCACACAGAGCAGTCCCCGCGAAATTCAAACTAAAGATAAAGCGCTAGACCACTGACCATTATTCTGAACTAGTTTATTATTCCCTTTTCATGCTTATTATTAATGGTGCTACGCATTAATATTTATTTTAGTGCTACTCCCATGCATTCCTTACTAACGGACGGATACCATTCATTCTGTACCGTTACAGCCGCCCCCGATAGAATTTAAGCAGATAAAGTACCACTCTTATCTGCGGCGAATTATATCTAAACCCTGTACTTAATTAAGTACAAAATAGCACCTCCTTCCTTGCCAACCTCATTGTCATCCTAGCCCTCAAAGATATTCCTACTATTTATAGTTCCTCCCCAAATCCCTAATGACTCCTTCCTCCATAAGCTTTCTTATTGCAAAATAGCCCACACCCCTCATTCTATTCAACTGACACAAAATCATAATCGCATACCCAGTTCTCGTGTTCGAAACGAAATCCCAGTAAACTTAGTCTCGGTAAATATTTCCCAATAACTTAGACATCTACCATTTCTTTAATCATACACAACCTCCGAATAATGATTTGCCTTTTGTTTACCATCATAACAACAAATCATAATATAATATAAATCAATATAACAGTCTCTTGCTCTGTCTACTAACGCCCCCTAGCGAAAACTCTTCAACTCTATGACGATTCCGACGTAAGTTTATAACATCTTCCGAACCATTCAATTATTCTATTCTTTAAATTATTTTAGAATAGAATAATTTCAAGTACATCTGTCATCATGGCCTTCTTTTAACTTACGTCTTTTCTTACAACTTGTTTCGCATCTAAATGTTGCAACCTAGGGATCGAACCTGGGATCTTTCGTGGGTGAAGCATCAACCACTTCGCCGTCATGGTCTTTTAGTTCCAACTAGGTTAATGAATAATTATTAATAATTTGAATTAAAACTTTCCTTCATACTTCAACGCTACCAATCTCATCTTAGCTTATATAATTACCTAAGATAACGAAACGTCGGAACAATTGTCTACCTCAGGCAGGGATCGAACCCGCGTCCTCCACAATTCCTAATTAGCTACTTCTTTCAACCGAAACCTATTTTCCTCTACGCGGATAAGAAATCTTAACCAAACCCCCATATCAACCAAAACCAGTAGGCATACCATCATCGCCCAAGAGTTATAACTTTATTTTAGATGAGATACATCTAATGTCTAATCCTACAAATAACCGAGATAGAATACTAGACTCGCTTCCGTCCGGTACGCAGTGACACCCACTCACCGTGCATACAAATAGAGGTCTTAACGCCTTACAATAAGGTTGTCGATCGTAAATATTTAGGAAAAACTCATTCACTCTAAGGGGGTACGCATCTCGAAACACGTCCTTGAGTTTTGAACTAGCTACCCCGTAGTTCAGATCTATTAGAAGTTTGTGTGCTATGTATATCCGTCTAACTGTCAATGTATGCGTCATCGATAAATACTTGTTAATACCCCGGTACGTGTTGGACATTGTATACTAATTGACAAGTACTGAGCTTATACGTATAAGCAAATACTTATGCCAAAACCTATCTAGTAACTATGTCTCATCCCTAGTTATTACTATGCACGAAAGACAACATTTAGTCTCATTTGCTAATATATAATACGTCAATATCCCCTTACTTTCCTATACCTTTGAAAAATATCATTTTCTTTTTAAATTAAACAGACCGGTAACTATCTTATCCGCCCCCACAACTCTACTTAACTTCCTACCTTTTATATTACTAATAATCGGTCAAATCGGTAAATAATAAGTCATTAAAGGTGACACTTCGTCTTAGTATTCATGGTAATTAATATCGTAAGTTCCTTCTCGTATTTACTGAATTCCAAACTGCGTGATTCAATAGTGCTAGTTTCTTTTTATTTTTTATTTTTTTATTAGATGATTTTAATTTTACACTCGCACAAGAAACATTATTAAGATGGTAATCTCCCGAATGTTTGTAACTCTAATTGGTTACTCCTTAATTACTCTACTCTACTTTCAGCCTTCCGTCCAGATTGTAAAATTCCCCAGTAGCGCGAGTTCCACTGATAACGCTAAAATGAAATGCTATCAATAACCTCATTTCCGCAGCTACCGGTAATATCTCTCTGTTGTTTAGTCAAGCATATTTACCCTGGTCCACACTCCATAAGGCGTCCTAGAATGGAATTACCCTACAGCAGAATTCTCACAACTTTTAGAAAGGCTAGTTTAGGAAATGAAGCTAAATGGAAACCACTTAATTTTATTGTGTGCTGAGTAATTCCCACTTCTACAGCACAGTTCCGAAACTTCGATTCAATTACTTCACCAGGTAAATCAAAATAAACCCTACACGCTTAACTAAGTTCTATTTGTGCCCAGTGCGACTAAAAATATTCGAACACCCTAAACAAGCTACTTTTACTAATTTAACAGTGCCAATTAAGAATGCTCCCTTGTGTCATCTATAATTTTATTGTGTGCATAGACGACCAAAGACCTCGCTTTCAGCATGCCTTCTTCGTTGGACCCGCTTAGTTAAATACTCTAATCAAAATTCTAAAGTTACAATTGAAAATGTCAAAAGTTCGAATATTATGCAATAGAGAATTTCTCTAACATAGTTACTCCATCTCTTCGCACTATTTGGTCAGGCATATTGCAATTCAAGTATTTATTTTAATTTATAATGACCTATCTTCTCCACCCCTGTTCACATACTTTAGCCATCCCTATCCACAGCTGCGGTGAAGATAATTAGTTAATGAACAAAACATACTATAAACATTCTATGTTACTACCGCAATCACAAGAAATATTTACTAGAAGGATTATCTATCATACAGCTGACTATAACAAAATGAGTCCCCCTTATCTTTCTCCGTTCCTCTTCTAACGTAGAAGACAACAACAGACAATTAACAATTAATTACTTATAATTTAGAACAACCCTAGGTAAAACGCTACCACAAAACTAGTATAGAACAGAATAATACTAACCGAAGTAAACTTTTGTATTCACACTTGCAAATAAAATATCTTTATCTTTCCGTGATGAATGATTTTGATAACACTATTTCATCAACTCAATGTCCCGGCCTACATATGTGAAAACTGTCAATTAATTAGTTTGTATAAAACAATCTAGATGCAACATGCAGTTCACATTAACTAACAATTTTAAGGTTGTGCCATAACTTCGACAATAACCTACCTTAGCACTAATTTTAATCATCTACAATTACATCACGTACATATTAGATGCCAATAATCTAGATTATTTAAGAATTCTAGCAATTCTAATAAATAACCAACAAGATCATCCCGCTGTGACAGTCTGCGCTGACCTTCCCACAAGTCAAAACCGCGTTTCGTTCGTCCTATCATTTCTAAACCTGTAGACATTTACTTTGTACTAAACAAATTCTTGAGTTAATAATTATTTGCCAATTGTTAAGCAAACCTATTTAATTTCATAATAACAATTTTAATATAGCAGTATTAGAATATTATTATAAATCCCGAACATCTTTATTTATTATAATCAACATTACCGGTTAAAGTATTTGAATGGCCTAGTGCGAACTAGGTTTCAGGTCGCACCTCGGGAAAATAAATTTACTATTGACTTTAAAATCTACTACTTATAAATTTATTATTTTCTTCTGACATACAAAGATAGGTTATGACTCTAGGTCGGGTTTAATAAACTTTGAACTATGCCTACCTCCACGATAATCTCGGTTAAATATATATATCCGCAAAACGAAATATGTCCAATACGGCCGATTTTACTAAATTTAAATTATGCTACTAAACAGTACGTGTCCTAAGAACGTCACACATCCGAAACCCATTTCAGTTCTAATTTCTTTACCCATCTAAATTAAATTTTGTACCTGTCGACGCGAGATAACATCTAAATAATTACCTTGTATGATTCGAATTGTGATAGTTGATTTTGTATTGTAATCTCGATAACGCAATATCAGGGATTTACTTATTAATAAATTTTACACTAAGAGATTTATTCTCAGCTCGCAATATCAGTCGCTTTATTTCCGGCTTGAATGTTTCTGCGGACTATGAGTTTAAATTTATCCTACAACTTAAAATTGTGGTATATAAAATCGATCACTGTTTTATAAGTAGCTTGCGTTAACTTTTAAAATAATAAAACGAGTTAACTATTGATTATGACGTGACATCCGCCCGCAACTCGCCTTTATAATTGATGTGATAACATACGCTATTGTTATCCCTATAGCATAACAGTGCTATAACTCGTTAATTTTGCAGTTAAATCTCGACTTCAAGCCAGTCAACTATATATATTTTTTTTCTACTATTATTATTATTTTTTTTTTTCAACATCTTAATCGTTCAACGGAGATAGACAATTGTGCAAGGTACCCTTCTTAATAGGCTAATCCAACCCAGTGAATTTAATGATTTATCTATCTCTACCTATCCTAACTAATTAGTCATGTAGTAAGGTCTTTTCTTTTCACCGCTCTCCCGACTTAGATATCTCTAGGTAACTCACAACTGATAATATTAGGTAAGTAGGTATAGTAAGCTGTGCCCAGCGAGCTTTACTTCTGCGTACGTTAACCTCATCTTAAGCTAATAATTATCCTTTATAAATCTTCATAATTAACTATTTATCACAATTTCAACTATTCGGTAAGAAGCAATGATTACCGGTAACGACTACTTACAACGCTGCAAGAGTATTACAATTATACATATTATTATTAGACAGCACCCTTTTACCATCATCCAAAATAAAATCTTTTATTGGTAACCCAACGCCATCTAGCCTCGCTAATAGGTAACCTCCCCACAATAGAGTAGATATTAGATAGTTGTTTCCAGACGGTAACGACTTTTATCGCCTACTAGACGTATTTATCCGTTTATATTATGCATCCCAAACTACGTTGCTTTTAAACCAAAATTCCTACTAGCAATGAATAGTCATATGATTCTATCCCCTACATGACATCCCTGCTACTTGTTATTACTTATAATCGCGATTCCTCATCAACGCGTGTATTTTGAACCGTAATACTATTTTATGTTACTTTTCCTAGGATTTTAGCGAACTAACAAAATGAAGCGGCATTTCCCTTGTGCAGAGCAATTGTCCCCATCTACATGTCACATAATAATAATTCCACCACAATGTCATTGCATTCTAATCTACTACGTGATAAGTATTAGGAAAATCTCTTCCAATGTAAAAATCGCAGGTATTAAAAATAACAGGTATGGAAAATAACAGGTGATTCCGCTTGCTATAACAAAATCATATGATTACGCGATAAGGAAGTTTCCTCTCCGATTGGTTTTATGACGTCATGTTTTATAATCATTCCTAATTCTAGATTGTTTATGGTCTAGCTAAATCATATGTCTATGGTCCAACCATAGACAAATGATTTAATAGTCCCTGACTAGCCTAAAACTACTCTATGGATTTCAGACGTGAGACTCAAGTACATTATTATATTTTTTCTAACATAACCAACAAAATAAAATATAATACGTGGAATAGCACATCAACTAAAAACCGCAATCGCTCAACGATTATTAGTCAAAATATAATTATTATTAGTTTTATATTATGCTGTTAGCGTCATAACTTTATAATATTGTACAGCATATCGCCGTCCTATAATATAAATTGAATCCAGCAATAATTAAGTTGGTTACCTCTGTCCAATCTCGCCCCCTAGCCTTCCCATCCGACAGCAATAATAATTAAACCGCCCCCTATTCCACAAATCTTTCTAAATCAATAAATGTTGAACTATGTCACCCTATCGACCTTTTACGATCCTAAAAATAACTCAACACAAGGCTGTATGAACCAGTTGCCTATGCCTATATGAAATCTATCACCAGGAATAGAAACAAAACTACAGTTACCTTAACTCTTAACGTCCTAAAACTTAGCGTCCTATCAAAATCGAATACAAAGTTTTAGTACTACAATCTTCAATCACCATACATTCAACCGTAGTATTTTTCTTGTAACAATCTCAACCAAAACAAAAATTACACCCAAAGCAATTTCATTGTCCCCTAAAATCGAGTGCCAAATCGACAGATATGTCATTATCTTACATTGCCTCTCGCAACAACGGACATCCCTGAAAGGTATTTATATTTCAAATAATACTCATTACGCTATTGTTTTGTAGCTTTATCTCCTCCTTTGACCTTTAACCTAACCCGAGAATATATTTGTTACAGATTTCGTACAACAAAATTTTAGCTCCAGCTCTCATTGCGACTGTCTACAATATTGGTATTAATCTATTATCAAGAACCCGTAATACAAAGTGTATGAATCAACTTTAGAAGATAACAACGTTTATTGTGAAAAGTGTCAAATTATAATTCACCCATTATCAAGAGCCCGTAATACAAAGTGTATGAATCAACTTTAGAAGATAACAACGTTTATTGTGAAAAGTGTCAAATTATAATTCTTCAATATCTCTGAATTAATTAATCTTCATTGAATTATTCCCTATTAAGCCAATTCTAAACTCACGCATCGCAACACGACAACAATTTGTGGGAAAAATCCCACTTCTAAATTAAAGTATTACCGCTTGACTGAAATCCAATACAACTATATTAATGATAATTTATAACTTAACTTTCTGATCCTGGTCATGGCTTACCAAATTTGTAACCTCCCCCCCCCTTTATATTATACTGCTACACCTAAATCTAAACCTTTTCCACCTATATGCCTAGCTAGCTTATAATACATACACACATCCTCGCCGCTTTACCTTAACTTAAATTATTATCTAATTCTTAAAACTAATTAACCTAATTTATCTACAATCTAATGGTTGTGTCTGGAGTTTTGTAGAGTGTGTAGCGTTTGTATGAAGATGGAACCTTAGCATAGCTTAATTCTATTTGCAGTGAATTTCAGTCAAGCAATGTAATATTATAATAACTACTATTTTGGCCAGATCGTCTAGTGAACCCTCCGTTGTTAACCGCATTTAAGTAACTCAAGTTCTTTCGTGAAAGTTTAGTAATTGGCTTATCCCTGTGTTAAATTATTTTCTCCTGACCTAATTACCTACCAGTCTATAAATCATAACATAAATATGTGTAGCCTAGCAATGACTCCGTCTGAACTGTGACCTAAATCCTTCACTGCAGCTGCGGGGAAGATTTGTAACCACTCAAAGGTAATCAGATGATAGCTTAGCTTGTAGGTATTATTATTTATTATCAGTAGCATGATACATAAGAAGCCTGGTGCAATTTATGAGCCCCACCACCGCTCCATAGCGTACTGTACATCTCATGCTTTAATTACAGTTCCGTCACATTGGCTTTAACTTTAATTATTAGCTTGTGCCTTTAATTCTTTAACTGAGAATTTACATCTCTCCTCAAATTTAATTTCATTTTACATTATGAACTATGTGTTAGCAATTTAAATTCTTATTATTCCACATAAATCAATAGAGTTTATCTCAAGGCTTGCTATCATCCAAATATCCTTTTCACATTAAGAACTTAATTATTCAATGCAATAACTTATATTCAGTTCCGTAAAGGGTGGATAATTTAATCAAACGCCACTTCAGGCGGTGGCTAAAGTAGAATGCTATTAATACAGGTAAAACTACTTTTATTTACTCTTAGTATTTATTATACAGGTCTTGTAAAGTTCCAATATAACTACATTGGATTGCTGCCTTGGCAGGTTATTACATCTTAAGTTTATTAAAGGATGTTTAATTCATTCAATATCCTTGACTTTAGGAAGTGAACTGAAATAGAATACTATCATTTGAAGTAAATTACTTTGGGTTACTCTTAGTGTTCATTATACAAATCTTATAAAGTATAAGTACATCTCAAGTTTATTGAAAGATGTTTAATTTATTCAACATCCCTGACTTTTAGGGTAGTGAACTTAAGTTAATTATTTTTTCATTAACTTCCACCCTCTGTCTCTCAGACTGAGTGGTTAATTTGATAGACTACTAAATCATAGTTAGTATACCTTTAGTAGGTAGTAAATTAGGTAGTTAATTATCACTGTTAATCATTAAATAAATTACATTTAGAAGTTATCTTTTACTCACTTTAATAAGTATAAATTAGACTGTACTAGGTATTAGTCTGATTGATTAGATTGTTCCCATCAAATATTTCTATGTTTCATATTATTAGAAGTAAGTACTTACATATCTTAAGAGGTCTATTCAAATGGTATTAGTAGACCATTGTCAGGCTAATTAGCTGGTTGTTATCAATCAATTATTTCTATGTTTCAGATTATTAGAAGCTCATAGCTTGCAATGTCTTCTTTCAACGACTTATCCTAGGTTCTAAACTGGTTTTAGTTGTTCAGTTTGTATCAGCTTATTTTTGCTAAGGTATCGGATGTAAAATTTTCCATACTTTGAAAAGTATAGCCATGTGAGATCGTATTGCATCCCAGGGAAAGCTAACAAATGCCTGTTTGGTCATTTCAGTGTTAGAAATCAAACATCACAGTACGACTAAGCTTATTTGCTATAACTTTTTAGTATTTTTCTTGTAATAGGAAACCAGTCTAGACTTTTAGGTATTCCAAAGTAATGATGGTACGATATTATCATGCTTCTATTAATTATTTAAAATGAATAATTAATTGGTAACAACTTTAGGAAAACAATTAGAATTTTATCGGCCTGCGGTAACAGATTACTTGTCTAGCTAGGACCCACATCACTTCATCATAATTTTATTTAGCGCCGTAACTTAATTATCCCTACCTTATTAGTCTGAATTAATAACTAACCATATATATCCGCCTACCTATAGACTCCTACAACTTTCCTCACTTGAAAATGCCTATATTTTGTCGAACTAACAGTCCCTTTTGTGTACCTTGCAAACTAGGCCAAGCCTCATTTAATTTAAATTCGTGGTGTGTGGTGAGAGTCGCATTGCCCCTGAAAGCAACTAACTCCTAAATGTTCTATCAGTCGAGCCAGTATACTCAGTGTGTTATTTTCCTATCACTACACTGTATGTATGGAGGTAGACTCGAGATTGGACTGGGTCATACGGGTCTACCTCCAGCTAAATGGTGTCTGACCTATCTTCAACTTTCACTAGGGAGACAACTGTCTCTCCCCCATTACTCCGTCGAAGATAGTGTATTGTTTAGCGTAATAGTGTAAAACGCCGATCTTATTAAATACAATCAAAGATCATCCAGACCGAAGTCTGTTGAAAGGTACATAGGTTTTTGTTGCCACCGTGATTCGTTTCCGCCGATGTACCCCAGAATACTTCATTCCGTTAACGGATTCGAGTTGCGATCGCAATAGTTTACTTTATTAATAACTTTCAATTTCACAAATCTTAATTAATATCGCAGCTCGAATATCACTTAGCGCACTATCAAAGCTCGGACGCTATTTTTCCCGTATGAGTCGTACCGCACTCTTAAGTTGGTCCGCACCGCAGACGTCCCAAAACTGAATGTCCCCTAATTTTCCGCCCTTTTCCCAAGCATCTTAACTTTCGCGCCACGCGCGCCTAAGATTTGCCCGCGCGAGTCCGCTTTTCTTCCCTTCAACCAATCGCTAGCCGTTTCCCCGATGCCCCCCCGCCTTCGCGTCGCGCCACGTGGAGCTATCATCCGACCTCTCTTTCTGTCTTTTTCTCAACCTCTCGCTCGCTCATTGCCGCTTTCGCCGCGCAATTCTAAAATTTTTCCATAATCTAACCAAATCTCGTCAGATAGCCAATATTACATCTTTGAATATCTAAATGTAGCCTTCTATTAACAATTCCCTCTCAATAATCATCCACTTAAGCCAATAATCCTGTATTTTGTGAAATTATAAAAAGTTCCGTATTCCGACCATAGGTGGCGCCCGCCCGTATGTCTACCGGCTTGCCAACCTACGCCTATGTCACAAAGCCACACAGAACAGTCCCCGCGAAATTCAAAATAAAGATAAAGCCCGTTGCCAACCTAACACGAAGCTCAAGTAAATAACTCACGCTAGACGGCGCCTATGTCGCAAGGAGCACACAGAGCAGTCCCCGCGAAATTCAAACTAAAGATAAAGCGCTAGACCACTGACCATTATTCTGAACTAGTTTATTATTCCCTTTTCATGCTTATTATTAATGGTGCTACGCATTAATATTTATTTTAGTGCTACTCCCATGCATTCCTTACTAACGGACGGATACCATTCATTCTGTACCGTTACAAATGCTGCGTACACACGGCGTCAGATCAACCTACCCAATCCCCAAAACTGTCAAATTTCTTATTTCTACAATATTCATTGGAAAAATTTGACAGTTTAGGGTAGGTTGATCTGACGCCGTGTATACCTTCGCCTGGGTTCCTCACCATGGAATTCTGTTATTTCAAGAATACCTACCAAAAAAACTGTACCCCAATAGTACCCAAAGGAAATAAATATAGTTAAAAAGTCATTTCCTTGCACAATTTGGGTACCAATTTTTGACACCATTTGGGTAGGTACCGTTTTTTGAAATAGTATTAATAATTAAGTTGCAGCTTACTCAGATTTCCCAAACAGAGGTGAGTACGCTAGGCGTAGAACCTACGCCTGGCTTCCTCACCGAACTATGTCTATAACTTTTTAACTTTAAGAGCACAATTTATTTCCTTTGAGCACTATTTGGTTACAGTTTTTTTAATTACTAATTATAGTTGTAGCTTACTCACAGATTTCCCAGAGGTGACTCACCAAACTATGTCTATAACTTTTTAACTATAAAGGTAGGTACCTACTATTTATTTTCTTTGGGGACTCTTTGGTACTATTTGAGTACAGTTTTTTAGCATTCTTGAAATAACAAAATTCCATGGTGAGGAATGCCCTGGTTAGCCCTGGGGCTAACGTCTATACATTCTGAGGCAGCAAAACAGCACGAGGCGGAAGTACATCGATGCTTTTTTTACCTAGACTAAGTATTTTTTTTAAGTGGCTAATTTAACCCTTAAATGCATAATGTTGCCAAAAGTTTACAATCATACTTTGATATAACCTTAACCCCTTGATATAAGCGTTAAAACCAATTAAAAATGTTTGGTTAATTCATGCATTTAAGGGTTAAAGGGGCTGACGCTGAATGTGCACTTCGCAAAATGTACACTCGACAAAAAATGCGCATTTCGCATTTGGTGCACTTCTCAAAATGAGCACTTCGCAGAATGAGCATTTCCCAATATGAGCACTTCGCAGTATGAGCACTTTGCAGAATGAGCACTGTTTGTGGAAGTTGTTAATTAATAAAAAATATATGGGTACTGGGTATTTAAAATAAAATAAACACTTTTACAAAGTAATCATTTAATTCACTCGGTTTTGATTGTCAATTAAATATTTCTTTGTATAATATAACAGATGGGTGAATTTTTACGGGACCAAAAATTACGTGGCATTGATGAAATCGGTACTAAAAAACATAGTTATAATGTTCTAACATTTTTTACTGGATAGGTGAAATAGTCATCTAAGGGCCGAGTTCATGAAGTACAACGTAACCGAGGATTTTATAATCATTCGGTTATTTTGTAACAATTGTTTACAAAATTATTTCAATAGTTTCTAAAATACGAAGCGATGAAATGACTTAAACAATGGTTAACCGGAATCTGTTTTTTATATCATAATCAGCTGTTGAACAATATTTTGCTGTTCGCCAAGCCTTAAACTAAGTTTAAGTACAGTAATCGGCTGTTTAGCTTAAACATGGTGGCAGACTCCGGTTAACCATTGTTTAACATGTATTGGTGAACTTAGGTCTAAATATTTTATTAATAGGATTAATAGGTACGTACTCCAAAAAAATTAATTATAACAAGCTGTTGGGTAAATTGGAAAATGGTAATGTAACAGTGCCTATGTTTTTAAAAACGGTTATTTTTTGCAGTTTTTAAAGTAATTAACTTAATTATATTTTATTAAATTGTATAATTACCTGCTTAAATCTTCATAAGTACTATTTTTTGTGTACAATAGGTGAGATTAGCATTTTTCTAAATTGTATAATTACCTGCTTAAATCCTCATACTATTTTTTGTGTAAAATAGGTGAGATTAGCATTTTCTAAATTGTATGATTACCTGCTTAAATGTTCATACTATTTTTTGTGTAAAATAGGTGAGATTGGCATTATTTTAAATTGTATAATTACCTGCTTAAATCTTCATACTATTTTATGTGTAAAATAGGTGAGATTAGCATTTTTCTAAATTTTATAATTACCTGCTAAAATCTTCATACTATTTTTTGTGTAAAATAGGTGAGATTAGCATTTTTCTAAATTGTATAATTACCTGCTTCAATCTTCATACTATTTTTTGTGTAAAAAAGGTGAGATTTGCATTTTTCTAAATTGCATAATTACCTGCTTAAATCTTCATACTATTTCTTGTGTAAAATAGTTTTTTTTTTGTATGTACAGAAAGATAATTATTATGGTTTTCGTATCTGTTATATTATACATAGAAATATTTAATTGACAATCAAAACCTAGTAGCTTACTTTTTAAATAAATGATTACTTTGTGTATTTTATTTTAAATACCCAGTACCCATATCTTTTTTATTAAATAACAACTTCCACAAAAAGTGCTCATTCTGCGAAGTGCTCATTTTGCGAAATGCTCATTCTGCGAAGTGCTCATTCTGCGAAGTGCTCATTTTGAGAAGTGCACCAAACGCGAAATGCGCATTTTTTGTCGAGTGTACATTTTGCGAAGTGCACATTCTGCGTCAGACCCATTTAAAGTGAGCTCTTCTTGTTTCACTCAAGAGTTACTGTTGAACTGTACAGCCAGCACTATTGTAATGCGACCGCACCAGCCTTCTTAACTTTATTTAGCTTTAACTTTATGTTGAACATTTAAAAAGCTCCTTATCCAATAATTTGTGAAATCAAAAAGGGTGGGGGGGAAAAAAACACGCATTTAGTTTATACTTTATTAGATAAAATATTAACTTACAATTATCCCAAAATATTTCCTTCTCATGTTCATCAAGAACAGCTCATTCTTCCCTTCTACATAGATCGAAACTAGAACATTTTCGTTTTGCTTAATAGATTTCTGCAATGACACTCCAGAAAGGTTTAAATTAAAAAGTTTTTTTTTAGGTTATCTTACTGCACGATTTTTACTGAAATGGGCAAAACACCATCGCATCGCCATTACACCATACAAGCATATTGCAGCAATATATTTAGCAAAACGTTATTTGTTAATATTATGCACACATTTTTTTCCTAAATTTATAAAAAAAATCTTTAACAATTTCCTTCCATTATGCTTTAGCAAATAAATATAATTTCGAACAGGCATACTGAAGGTATAAATCTCACTGTAAAATTGTGTTCGATTGATTTACCTACAATTTGTAAGAAATCGAAGCGGAATCACCTAGTGAAAGATCTTGTACAAATCGTAGTTGGCTAACTCGATCGAGCAGTGAAGAAAACTAGCTCTCCGCTCTATAAGGTGGCGAGGGCTTTGAGTTGCGCGCGCGCATCGTTACCTTCAATTTATTTTGTAAGTTATATTCGTTTTGGCCGTTTATTAATTTGGATAAAGTTTACAATTGCGAGGGTTTAAGAAACGCGTGGGCATTGAATATTAAAATAAATGAAAATCAAATATTTGAAGATAACGAAACGTTAAAAAGATGACTACCTCGAGTTGCCACTTGGTAGTCATTTTTTCAACGTTTCGATAAATCGAGTTTTTGAGCGTTATTGATTAACGTAAAAAATCAAATATGACGAATCTAATATTATGTTGGCCAGATAGATATGTATATTATTGAATAGGATGAAAATTTACAATTGCAAGGACTTAAATTGGGCGCGCGTTTCGATTATTCTAGTTCAGTTAATAAAATCTTTTAAGTTAGCCGTACATATTATTTTATGCATTCTGCATGTGAAGCTATTGGAAATGGCATAAGTCCATACGATATTTTGCAGATTTTTAGTTCAAGGCCCGAATGGTGATGAATAATTATTTACTTAAATACACGACGGCTTGGCTTGCATATTTTCCTTTATCTTGGTGTTCACATATTGATGTTTTACAGCAAAAAGCTTACTGCATCACATCATACATTTTTGAATTTAATATTATATTTTTTAGTTTTAAGTTTAAGATGAATTTTGATGTTTTTAATAAATTTAGATGTTTATAATGAATTTAGATTTTAATGACGAATTTTGAGATTACTGAAACCGCAGAAAGTGTAAAAGACGGCTAATTTTCATTCCAGACTTTACATTAAAAAGTGTCTTTATAGAAACGAATACGACATTCGAACCTTGAACATTTTATGGTTTAAATCCGATATTAAAACCAGTCCACCAGCAGTCCTCTAAGGCTTGCTCGGCGGTAATAATGAAGGAAAATAATAACCTCCAATACAATACAATAATATATTGGTAGTTAACTAATTTACTTAAAAGTGTTTTCTTTTTTAAAATTGTGACATATAAATAAATGTTTCTTTCTGCTTTTCCCCATTAACAAACTTGTTGATTTATTTTAGACTACGAAATATATATATTTTTTTAATTTTCTCTGCAAAAACTTCATCGAATCGTAATAGTAATCCAATAGAATAAAAAGTAATTTTGTGTAGTTAGTTAACATTTTAACTGAGCTCAGCTCATACCGCGACTTGTGCCAATCAACCCCCCTAGACAACTTTACTGGCAAACGCTCATCCTCTTCGAAATTCGTCGTACAATGCGCGCGAAGGGGCAGTGAGTTTGCCGTTTGTCTAGCGGGACAGACGTGCCCGCTTAGCGTCCGGCGCCCAGGCACGCTTATTCGCGTCATCGCAATATATCGAATGCAAATCGCAGCGACTCCGCCTCAGCCCACACCACCCAACGTCTGTGCAGAGTTCTCTTTACAAACTTGTAATTTTAAAATGGACGGCGAATTATAATTTACTTAATTTTCACATTAGTCTTACTATAATCAAATAGGCTTTCGCGCCTCAGTTTTGTGTTCAAGAAAACAATGTTACGCAAACAGTTGCCCACATTAATAAATAAGCATGGCCGAAATGAGCCAAGAACGCGGGCAGCACACTGCCACGACATTGGTTCAAATTGTTCCGTGTAAAGCGAATCAGTAATAGCTACTGACAAAAAAATAATTTACAAAATTGTAAAATAGCTGCGAAACATCAATTTGACTCTATCCGGTCAAAAAAATAATAGTAATCTTTCCCGCGTGAATACTTTTACACGATTCCTTATCATCTAAAACACTAAACACATAGTCCAGTTTGGTAATTTCCAGTTGTGATAATGTAGATCAAAACGGTGTCCTTACGACCTATTCTAAAACATCAATTGAAATTGTAATGTCAGAGTAAATATTATGCATGACTTACAACGTACATGGATTACATTTTTCATATTATATAGAGTACCGAAATACGGATATGTTTTTATGGTATCCATATTATACATTAGTGATTATATGAATGGTAGGTTCTTAACAGCTAAGTACGTGTTATTTATCTATAGTTTGATGGCAATTACTTGTCGAGCTGATATCTAATGCAAACTTGCTTACAAAGTGCCTGTTTTTCACCATAGTTTACCGATTTTACTGTGTCTGCTATAAGAAAGTTGGGCCGCGCGAAATCAGTTTCCGGAATGTGGTATAATGAGATTACGTTTGTACAGCCGAGCGTCTCTCAAACTGTAGATAAATATGTAATATATGATTAAATCTAACACACTCATAGTGATTAACATTAAATCAATGCGATTAGACCCTTCGGAACTAATACACATAGTATAAGTAGACATCAAATAAACACGAACACAACACCAACCGGTTGTTTAATTTAAAAGTTTCCTTGTAATCGAAATTCGTGGATAGGGACATTTAGGACAACTATTACTTTTTTTAATATTACGATTATATACACCCTTATTTTTATTCACCATAAAAAAATTGAGGGTGAGTTCCACCCATGAAACTGAACAACTTTCCCCGAGAAACCTATGTGCAAAAATAACAAAAAAATGTCGACCTCCCATACTATTGTCGTCAGCTGATCGGACAGTTTTGTATGGGAGAGCGAAATTTTTTTGTCATTTTTGCACATAGGTTTCTTGGGGAAAGTTGTTCAGTTTCATGGGTGGAACTCACCCTTAATTTTTTTTATGGTGAATAAAAAATAAGGGTGTACATTATGTGCGTTAGAAGTATATGAGAGCGTATTATTATCGGCGCCACTTTATACATGTCGCGGTGTAATTTTGATACTTAGTAGAAACATAGTACGTCGCCGCCGCGCCACAATCGCTAATGTGTAGAGCTCTCGGCTAATTTTGATACTAGTCCCATTATTTGATAGCGCTAATAAACATCGCAAAATAGACATGACGTGACGTCATTCCGCGTGGTGTTGTGCAGTGAGTTATCATAGTATTGGATATATAATTATCGGAATATATATGTTATCGCACTGAGCGCACCTAATTATGCACCACGTTGCTAGCTACAATGCAACGAGAGGCAGTACCGTATTGTGGAACACCGAATCGCTTCGTTTCCGCTTCAGAGCGACGCAATTCAGTATAGTAGGCACGAGCAAAATATGTTAACAAATTGTAACTCTTAACACAATGTAATAAGAGTCAAAGTGTATGCACATTGGTGCTCGTGACTGTACAACCGGTTCGCAATAAAAGAAGGAAATTATAACCGCTTATGCAAAAAATCGGTCAAATCAAGGCGGGGTTAGCACGGTAGCGTTCTAAAACGATAGTTTTCAAAAATGCATAAATATAAATTTTGAAGACCGAATCTATTGATACAAAAAAAATACTTTTTAAACGGTTTACTTCATAGAATTTTGCAATAGGAATTTTGGCATCAGGGAACTTTATCTGTAATAGAAACGACCGTATACATGTACAAAAGGCTGATCGAAACGTGACGTCACTGCACGACGATTGCTGTATAAGACGACGTACCGCGTCGCATAATTTATAGAAAAACGATTACTGTCTGAAAACGGTCATGATAATTTTCTAATATACTTATTATTGTTTCATGAAAAAAAAACGTTGATGCTAGTCCCCTAATTTCGATGAAACTATCGCTTTAGTGTGGTCCAATGAAACTGATCACTCAATTTAGAAGTACCGGTTGGGTGAGTACGCGGGCGGCGGGAGGGGGGGGAACTCCTCGATCGACAGCTGCAGGTCTATGGCTGGGGGCTGGCGGCTTGCATGACCTGCTCGTAGGCCTGATCGAGGCAGTGCTTGAGCTCCGAATAGGAGACTACCAGCACGCTCTGCTCGTCGTGGGACATTAGCTCCACCTGGCGTGGAAACATACAACAATTGAGGACTGAGCTGTAGCGTAGTCGCGTAGCGACTCATGAAAAATACTACCATTCCCTCTCTCCCCTTACAAACATATAATCTCGGAAGGGTTAGTCAGAAACAAGGCAATGAGGACCGCAAAAGCAGTCCTCTACCATAGTCCACTTTTCACCAAATAGCGACTGCAAATGTGCCCACGTATTCTACGACACCCAAGGGAAGAGAGGGTCCATTGGGTGTCGTAAAAGGCGACTATTGGACTAAAGACTGGATATATATCCAACAACATAGAGTGGCGATGGACTCACCACCAGTCACTGAGCTCATGTCGCGCACATACAGTTTACCATCAGAACTCAATCTATTTATCTGTATTTTTCCATTGATTTTCCGTCCAGCTGCAATACTTTCGAGCGAAATCCAGTCTCGCTCGTCGGTGCTGCCTGTTGACGAGCGGTACTTTCCGTGCGATTCTTCCAAATAATTTTGCATCATTTATTCGTCTACGAATTGTACGTGCGGATACTCCTTGCCTGCTGCCAAAAACTTTCTTTCTTAGCGTTTATGAGCCCCTGAATCCTTTGCTGCCGAACAATCATAAAATCCTCTCAAATGTCGTTTTTCGAGATTTAGGTTTTCGAGATACGTTATTGGTAGGGTAGTATGGTATTGTGAAATTTTATAAAGTGATTGATTGCGTTAAAAATTTAGTTTTTGAATATTAGAATATTATATATGATCTTTTTGTAAAACCAATCATGTTCATATAGTGCAATTGTAATTTTTCTTGCCGAAAAATCGCAACTTTTTGCTTTCCCATGTTTTGTAATAAAAATATTAAATATTTAACCACTTGTAAGTTTGTAGTCTTGAAAAAGTGGCGCCAAAACACTCCTGAATTATTGCAAAAAAAATATTTTTTATATTTTGAATTTAGAACCATTTTAAAACGAAATGATATTGCGTTCTTAATTATTTGTCCATGTCCTGCGGCCAGTACATTGCAAAAACATAACTTGTTTGTTTATTGTCTCGAAACATGATAAAAGTTTAGTTGATTTGTATAAAATATTCTGAGTTGGAACTTTAGTAACATGATAGTACAATTTTACGTGGTTAAAAGTAATTGATAATGAAGTTATTTGAACTAGATTCCATAAAATTTAATTGAATACTACCCGTTCCTTATCGCCGCTCTATGCTGTTGGTTGTATGCAGTCTTTAGTCCGTTAGTTGCCTTTGCGACACCCATGGAGAGAGGAGTAGGTACTATTCATTTGATGAGTCGCCACCCCACACAGAACACCTCGACTTTTGACTTCTGCGTATATAATACCTGGTGCTTCACTGACAATAAATCCTGGAAGCGTGCTTTACCTTGGCCTGAGTACCGCCGTCCAGCTGAACGAGATGTGCCTGATCGAGCCATGGCTTGCCATCCTCGGTGACTGAGTGGAACAGGTAGTTAAATAAGAATAAATCCTGGTATCGTGCTTTACCTTGGCCTGCCGTCTGAGTACTGCCGTCCAGTTGATTAAGGCAGTGCACGAGATTTTCCGGACCTGGCTTGCCGTCCTCAGTGACTAAAGGAACAGGTATTTAACTGAGAATAAATCCTGGAAACGTTATTTACCTTGGCCCGAGTACCGCCGTCCAGTTGATTGAGGCAGTGCACGAGATATGCTTGATCGAGCCATGGCTTGCCGACCTCGGTGCCTGAGTGGAACAGGTATTAAACTGAAAATAAATCCTGGAGCCGTGCTTTACCTTGGCCTGAGTACCGCCGTCCAGCTGATTGAGGCAGTGCACGAGATGTGCCTTATCTGGCTTGCCGTCCTCAGTGACTGAGTGGAACAGGTATTTAACTGCGAATAAATCAAGGAGCCGTGCTTTACCTTGGCCTGTGTACCGCCGTCCAGCTGATTGAGGCAGTGCACGAGATGTGCCTTATCTGGCTTGCCGTCCTCGGTGACTGAGTGAAACAGGTATTAACTGCGAATAAACCCTGGAGCCGCGCTTTAGCTTGTCCTGAATATCGCCGTCCAGCTGATTGAGGCAGTGCACGACATGTGCTTTATCTGGCTTGCCGTCCTCAGTGACTGAGTGGAACAGGTATTAACTGCGAATAAATCCTGGAGCCGTGCTTTACCTTGTCCTGAATACCGCCATCCAGCTGATTGAGGCAGTGCACGACATGTGCTTTATCTGGCTTGCCGTCCTCAGTGACTGAGTGGAACAGGTATTAACTGCGAATAAATCCTGGCGCCGTGCTTTACCTTGGCCTGAGTACCGCCCTCCAGCTGATTGAGGCAGTGCACGAGATGTGCCTTATCTGGCTTGCCGTCCTCAGTGACTGAGTGGAACAGGTATTTAACTGCGAATAAATACTGGAGACGTGCTTTACCTTGGCCTGAGTACCGCCGTCCAGCTGATTGAGGCAGTGCACGAGATGTGCCTTATCTGGCTTGCCGTCCTCAGTGACTGAGTGGAACAGGTACTAAGTGCGAATAAACCCTGGAGCCGTGCTTTACCTAGTCCTGAATACCGCCGTCCAGCTGATTGAGGCAGTGCACGAGATGTGCCTTATCTGGCTTGCCGTCCTCGGTGACTGAGTGGAAGAGGTATTTAACTGCTAATAAATCCTAGAGCCGTGCTTTACCTTGGCCTGCGTACCACCGTCCAGCTGATTGAGGCAGTGCACGAGATGAGCCTGATCGAGCCATGGCTTGCCGTCCTCGGTGACTGAGTGGAACAGGTAGTCGCGGAAGAGCTTGAGCATATAGCGATCCCCAGTCTCCGACCACGTCGTATCCATATTCAATCTAATTGTGAATTATAGAAACGTCCGATTAGTCAGGTTGGGTCTAGTAATTATTAGTGAGAAGAAACAAAAGCTATTACTACCACGCTAGCTTAACAGTTTGACTGCCCATTACCGGTTCAAGAGACAACAGAGTGCTTCTTTTTTTAGTGTCATTTTTGCTTTAAGTATTAGTTACTGTATATATTTTTTTCTTATTCATTGTTATATAAGTAGGCAAACGAACAGTTGAGCATTGGGTAGGAGCATTGAGACATTGTGCAGGTGGAAGAGTACAACAATCGGGCTCGGACGAGATCTAATCGCGGCAGAAACCGGCAGAACAGTGCGGATGGCACGGGCAGCATTTGGCAAACTTCCCGAAGCGCCTTTCATTTTAAAGTTCCTTAATCACTCAATATTTAAAGTGTATGACTAGTCTGTTCTTTCAGTACTGAGTTATGGTTGCGAAACATGGACTTTTAGATAGATAGATAGATAGTTATAAAGATATACATAGTAAGATAGATAGATAACTTATTCATTTGCACTAAAAACATCTTACTGTGGCAATTATACTAAAATTGAAGATAACATAAGGAGCCATGCAACAATCAATGCTTGGAGTTTTCCTCCGTGACAAAATACAATATACTAAGGTAACAGGCGTCGGAAAGCGGGTAGCGCAATCAAAACGGCATTGGGCGGGGCACAGTTATCGACGTGACGGATCGATTCATTATCATTGATCGGGTGACGGTAGTAGGAGCAAGGAAGGTCTGTCGTGGAGATCCCATACAGGAAGAAGTGTTGGCAAACCTGATGGTCTGATGATATTAAAACCTAGATCAGACACGACATAGGACACACAATGTAAAAATAAATTGGAGAGGCGTACGAGAGCAGGCGGACCGCCTGATGGTAAGCGGTCACCGCCGCCCAAGGCGTCAGCAACTTCAGGGCTGCCAATTTTGCGTTGTCGACTCTAAAGAAACTTTTTTGCACCCTTTTTAATGTCGTAGCCCAAAAGAAAAATCTTTAATTATTTTTGAAATAGGAAAAAGAAGCTAATAAAAACATTAAGCGTAAGGGGCGCAGACAAAGAGATTTCCATTTGACGTTAGTAGTCAACCACGCGCCGAGGCGTGACAGGCTCCATCCCGCAGACTCGCGGAATGGGCAACCAAACTGTCAAGGCGCGTCAAAGCTGTCGAAACGATAAAAGGGATTAGTTCGCGTATGCATGTAATGTGGGTCTCACTCGGGCCGCTCGTTGATGACGCCCAGCTTGATCAGGATGCGCAGCAGCCGGCCGTTGTCGATCTCGTGCGCCAGCTGATCCTCGAACGCGTCCGCGCGACGCTCCAGCGCCTCGACCTGCGTACCACTCCGTAGCTTTTCAAACTTCCCACTTTCAACCCATCACCATTATAAAATAACCGCCGGCGTCAAGCAGTCCGCTGCGGCACATAGGCCTTTTTTGTTGTTCCCGGTCTTCTGCTCTTTGCGTCCAGATACTGCCAACCGCTCAGCGTCTACCGTCGCTCCACCTAGTAGGGAGGCGTCCCACACTACGTTTGCCGACACGCGGTCTAAACTCCAGAACTCGTCTTAACGGTTCTGTTAGAGATGTGACTAGCCCACAGTCACTTTCGCTTGCTATTCGTACGACCTATGTCGGTTACTTTGGTTCTCTGTGGAATCTTTTTATTTCGGATTCGATTCGACAGAGAAACTTTTTCCATAGCCTGCTAGGTGACTTTCAACTCGTGGACTCGTCGCACTGTAAGTGTCCACGTCTCGACTCCGTAGGTCATTATATGGGACGCACTGATTAAATCCTTTCATCTTAAGGCATTGTGTTGTGGGGTGGGCGTTGAGTTAATGGCGCAACTTGCCAAATGCTGCCCAGCCCAGCTAAATTCTATATCTATTCTATATCTATTATATGTAATCTATGTCTTGTAAGGCTTATAGATATTCCAAACCAATTTTCCCTGGAGGTAAACCAACCAGTAAAACAATCAATATTTCACGGCAATCCGTCAATACCAATTAACAGTTAGACATTCACACAAGGCTGTACTAACTTTTCTTCACTTTTGTAAGCATGTTTACCACTTTTACGGTTAATTATAACACAATTTAATCGTTTTTACATTTGCAGACATATTCGCGTTATTTAACGTTATAATATAATAATGAAGATAAGGAAGAAGAATATTTTTTCATATTTTTTATGTTTACGCTATTATTTATTTTTAAACAGTAAGTATAAAAAGTCCGGATCAATTCGCCTCAAAGATGTCAGTTCAGAGCGAAATTCATTATAGAAATTTCACATCACTAATCTTATGTATATTTTTTTATGCTTTGGCGTTCCATTATAAAGAAACATTTAGACGGACTATATAGTTTTTGGTAAGCTTCCAAAGGCTACGCTTGTTAATTTCCAGGGAAAATTTTATTGGAACGGACTATAATACATAATAGATCATTTATGTAAACTTATCTGTATAAAGTAACAAAATAGGCATGCATTTTTATTATACGCATAACAAACTAACTTATCTAAAATATAACTATCAACTGAAAAAAGAAACAAAACATACATTTAAACATATATCCATAACAAACATATTTTTTAACATATTTAAAAGAAAAGAAAATCTTATATAAGGAACATTTATATTTATTTACCAGAGGAAAAAATAAAAAATGGCAATAAATTTTTTATCATAAATTATCAAAAGAATAAATCTGCAACTTTTCAATGTTTATTTTCAATTTGTGAACTAAATTATACAACTAAAAGTTAAAAGGAATACTGACTAAATAATGTACATGTGTATACTCTAGCAGTAGACTAGAAAACATTTTGTCAACTAAAGATGCCAAACCACAATCGGTTAAAACAAAAAAAATGGTAATCACCCGAGGACCCAGATTTTAATGTAGAAAGAAATCCCCTCTCCTATCTTCTTTTCGGTATGGGTTTCTAAGAGAACTGGGCCCTCGAGAAAATAGCACCTTTTAATTAGGAGTACATCATACCACAAACCAAATATGTTTCTACATATTTTTTTAATCATAACTTTGTGGCTTGTATCATTTATGCATAACAAACAACTACGTCTAATACATCTAACTCAATACACTATATTACAACAACTACCAAAAGCGCGGTAACTCAAGTGTCAAAGGAAATCTGGCAACTAGTGCTGGGGTAGTTACGGAACGCGGTGACATTAGTGATGTACTAATCGATTGATCTAACTCTCATCTAACAATAACTACAGACTTGCCTGCGAGTAAAAGCGCGCGCCAATCAGAGGCATCAGCTCAGCCACACTGCAGGGGCCCGTCGACGGCATCAAGTACCTTTGGGACATGAACCTGTTGTTAATTCTAGCAACCTGTTCTCTCCTTACTGTTAGCTGGGCGTAGAACTCCCCCCCACACGCTATAGGCACGAAACGAGATGGTGTAATATAATAAATAATGCAGTAATGAGAAAAAAACAAGCAAGTACACTAAGTAAGTTGCACCCCTGCATATCATTCATCATCATTCATTCATTCATTCAAATTTCTTCAATCGATATTGATCCTTACACCCTAGAGACAAAGTTTAAAATGTATTGAAGAAAGGTCAATGCCTGTTTTGGACCTGTTTGTTTTTGAGATTGTATAAAATCACAAAATCTAACCATGCTAACATAGTTTCCCTTTAAAGGCAGGAAAAATTACAATACTTAGTTTTCTTTTCGTATGACAGTAACCAATTTAAGGTTTTTGAAAGCACTCTGCCACTCAAAGCGTTTCGTTACGCCTTATAACTGTTTGCCGTTGCGTACGCCCTATATAAAGTAACAAAAACAGCAACTAGAAATACAGCCCTTACTGCGTACTTCGCTTATGTTGAGTCTGTTCTGCGATACGGACTCATCATATGGGGTAATAGCACTGAAATAAACAGGGCCTTCATAGCTCAAAAAAAGTGTATAAGGGCAATATGTGGTACTGCGCCTGACGAACCTTGCAGACCACTCTTTAAAAAGTTAGGCATACTACCACTTCCATGTCTATATATATTTGAAGCTGCTAAATTCGTAAAAAAGAATTTAAATTATTTTAAACAGGCTAAGGAAGTTTATCCACGATGCACACGAAATTTCAATAGGTTGGTCTCTGCTATAATTCCCAAAGTACTCGTTTTAAAAAAAAACTGTTACTGGATGAGTATTACAATATTTAATAAAATACCTGAATTCTTAAAAGAATTGCCATTTAATAGATTTAAAAGGGCCTTATACAACTGGCTTATGGAACATGCTTTCTATACGATTAATGAATTTTTTAATAAAACTTGACGTTTAATAATTAATAATGTTTATATAATAATTGTAATAATATGTAATTTAAATTAAATACGTTAATTGAATTTTTATACTTTGACAATAATTTTAATGTTTAATAATAGATATTTGCATGCTGTTTGTAATGGCTGAATAGGCAGATTATATATATTTTGCTTCAAACATCTACTGTGTACCTTATTCTAACGCAAATAAATGATATTGATATTGATTGCATAAAAATTATTAATTAATTAGATGCTTATAAAACTATATTCTAGTTCTCCTTTTTAAGAATTGTTATCATGGCATTAAATACGCTAAACGATTTATGAATAATTTTTAACACAATAATTCATACAATGAATTGACTGAACATCTATACTTAACAAGGGCAAAACGAAACGTATTTTTGTCTTGTCAGTTGTCAGCCTTTTTTCTGTCACTGTTTTCAGTGAGTCTGTGGTTGTCCGGTTCGTTATTTATAGTTTAATGAAACTCATGTATTGCCTTGATTATTACCAATAATCAAGGCAATACATTTATTATTAAAGGAGCCAATAATTTATTGGATTCTTTAATAATAAATGTATTGTGGAGGATTAATTAAAACAAAAGTGGTATAAAAATGTTTAGCTATGATTGTATTTTGCCGAAAAACTTGAAAAAAACAATGTCCAACAGAAAACTTAAAACTGTTATTTTTAACCTTTCTCTCGCATAACTCTGGCTTTTAATAAAACATCTGACTTTTGACCAATAAATAGTAATAATAATAGATTACATTTTGCTACCTCTGTACTGGAGATCCTTACAGCAAACACAAAAAAAATACACATTTCAAGTTGACTTAAGGTGATACCCAGCCATCCAGTTTAAGTCCCTCTGGCTGTAAAAAGGTAGGGACGGGTGAGTCATCTCATTTCCCTACCACCCAGTTTCCCTTCTAGAGGCTGTCAACCGCAATAGTATTACAGCGGAACAGATAATAAAAAAGAGGGGTAACAACCATCCAGTTTCGTGCTATAGCTGAGAGGGGGGAGTATCGTCGTTGCCATAAACACTCACATGAGCAGGTTTTTGTAGTCCACCGAGTAGGAGCAAGTGATCATTTCCAGGGACGCCGCCAGGTTGTCGCAGTGGATGGTGCGGCACGAGAGCGACATCGCCACGCGGCCCAGGGCTGCCAGGTCCTCTTGCTGGGCCTGAGGTGACAACGAGGTTAGATAGATACATTCTTTTTTGCACATACATTTGAAAGTTTTTACATGTGATCTTAAATCAAGTACAGGGTGGCGCAATAGAACGTGCATATTGAACCATCTTTTTTTGCGGGGTAAAAAGCGCGCGGCCGAGGATATCCTACTACCGTT
The DNA here is from genome assembly GCA_963921215.1 of Scoparia ambigualis. NCBI lineage: Eukaryota > Metazoa > Arthropoda > Insecta > Lepidoptera > Crambidae > Scoparia > Scoparia ambigualis. Next base: position 4,897,206 of record OY992501.1, read on the forward strand.
GGGTAGACGCGCTCATGGAGTTTTAGTCACTATGAGTCACTTCGACGGAAAGCGTCGCGCATTTTACCAGAACTGTCGTTCATACATTGTTACTAGGCGAAAATATTGTTTGGATTACGAACTAAGGTGAATTAGTGAACCTCCAAGTGCTAGTTTAATTAAAATATGGGTAAAGCGTTTTAAAGAGACAGGTTCATCGTTTCAACCACAAGCAAAAGATCGTCCAAGAACATCTAGAACCGAAGATAATATTGACAATGTTATGCAGTCAGTACGAGAAGATCTATGAGTGTCTACTCGCAAAAGATCGTCTGTCTTAAAACTTATCACGACGAAGTTTACAACGAATTTTAAACTTCGATCCTTAGAATAATAACGCTATAGAAACCAAGTCCGCGCGCCTATTTTGAAGCACCTTAATCGGAGCCATAAATGGCTCCAAACGCCGGACCGCTCCGTAGTGTTCAATGTCAAAGCGCGCCGAACGTGTCTCGCGAAAACAAAAAAAATATGACGGTTTGTGCAGTTAAATTGTGTCACAACACTCACAACACATCTGAAAAACAAAAGAAGTGTAATAACATCACTTCACAGGTAAGCTTTCAGTATTTCAAGTATCTTGTAGTTAATTAGGTCAAAATATAAACGTACTGCAGTGTGATTCTCTAAGTTAAAGCCTCGGTAGCAGCGGCTGCCGCAGCTCTGTCTCTTTCATATTCATAGAATTGGAAAGAGACAGCAGATCACAGCCATGCGCGCAGGTCACGCGTGTGTGAATCGGTATAATGCTTCATTTTTGACAGAGCGCTTGTATGAAGGCTATCTTTCTATAGCGTTATTATTCTAAGCTTCGATCTTAAATTGCAGCTTGTACGGATGCAATTTAACTAGCACTCGGAGCTTCACTAATTCGCCTCAGTCCGTATTCCGAACAATATTTTCGCCTAGTAACAATGTATGAACGACAGTTCTCGTAAAATGCGCGCACGCAAAATTCGCGACGCTTTCCGTCGAAGTGACTCATAGTGACTGAAACTCCATGAGCGCGTCTATCCAACGGTAGTAGGATCGCCCCGCCGGCGCGCTTTTTATCCCGCAAAAAAAGATGATGCAATATGCACGTTCTATTGCCACCCTGTATAAATAAGTACAAGTACGTAAAGCTATCTCTAAAACAGAGGTTAGTACACCGTTAGTGTAGTACAGTTTTATTTTAGTGGTTGTTTTTATGTGAAAAAGATGCAGACGAGAAGGCGGGTCACCTGATGGAAAGTAATCACCGCCGCCCGTAGACATCCGCAAAACCAGAGGAAAAGGAGTAGGAACTTTAATGAGGGAGTACGAATTGTGAGGGGGAGGAGGGAAGAGAGACGAGCCTTCGTTACTTTAACTCACTGGATGTAACACAAAGTAATGAGTGCTATTGTATTACGCCGGGCGAGCCCGCCCAATACGTGCCCTACCACTCAAGATAATGTCACACCACTCAGAGGTCCCATGAAAGGTCTTAAGTGTAAACCTACGGACGCAAGTGACTTTAACGTCCAAGTTTCTGCTCTTCCTCAATGACCCAACTCCTTCCTTAAGGGGGGTTAGGCGGTCAGCGAAAATGCCGGGCCCTTGCGGGTGTTGCGCGGTGTGAGGTCCGCGGTAATTCGTAAGCGCCATTCACGTTTTTATCAAAAGTTAATAAAAAAGTTGAGTTTTTTGGAAATCCAAATCAGTCAAGAAATCGAAAAGGTAAAACACGGTCGTAATGTGCATTTATATGAAATTTTTGAGGTAACTTCATGATTTTTTTCTATCGAGCAAAATATTTCAAATCGTTTTTTGGAAACAGTCATCCCCTCACACATACGTTCCGTAATACATATTGAATAAATATTTAATACAGCTAATAGAAAACAGCCATTTTTTCCGTTTTCACCGCCTAACCAGTCGGTAACGCATCTGAAATTCCTCTGGCTTTGCGGATGTCCATGGGCGGCGGTAACTTCATTATGAAGATGGCATCCATATGTCTGATGTACACGTACCTGGACCATGTCAATGTTCTGAAGATTGAGAGCGTCCGCCACGCCGCACCACGAGAAACGCAGCCGGCACCCGTTCATCACCACCTTGCTGGGATCTAAGGTCCTAAAGGGGCCAACCAACACAACAATAGAATATATATCATCTAACATTAAAAAATATCTATTTAGATATCCATTTTCACGTAAAAAAGAACTATTGAAACAATTTTCTTGAGTGAGTAAGCTTTACAATAAAAATATATTTTTTTCTTGGTCTTTCTATAATTTAAGATACTATCTTTATTATTGAAATTTTGCATTCACAATGCTATATAGATTTTAGGATAAAATGTTTTACTAGAAAAAAAACAACCAGTCTCAGGAAAGCTCGAACGGGATTCGAACCCGTGACCTTTGGATTGCCGGTCCACTGCTCTAACCGCTAAGCTACCGAGACCCCAGAAGACTCGTTGAATTTTTTCTAGTAGTTGATACGCTGCAAGCCAGCGGTATTACGTCACTGTGAAGTCTACCCTCACATTCGAAAGAAATACTATTGCAAGTATTTAACAATCGATAAAGACGTAATTGCTTATAAATATCTTTATTATTGAAATTTTGCATTCACAATGCTATATAGATTTTAGGATGTTTTTTCTAGTAAAACATTTTAACTTAAGATACAATGTTGTTTAAAAGAATAAAATACAGGATGTTTTTTTTCACATTTCACCGGTTCAATTCCCAGCTCAAGCAGGTGATTTTTCAAAAATCTTTAAATTTATTAAATTCAATTCAATTTATTAAATGCAGTTTTCATTATTTTATAAATGTTTCCTTTTAGTAAAATTTTATTTTAAAGGATCAATATTGATTGGAGAAATTTGACAGTTTAGGGTAGGTTGATCTGACGTTGTGTGTACGCGTGTCGCATCAAAGCGGCTGCACCTATTTGTCTCATTATTTTTTTATTGTCAGGAGGACAAAGTTAATTAAAGTATAACTCACTGCAGGTCAAAGGCAGTCACCAGTGAAATATTGTTTAAAATAGAAAGTAAAATATTTTGTTCACTGGTGTAGGCGATCGTTGACGGTGGCGGCGGCATTCAGCTTCGTTGACCATGTTCCCCCCGTTACAACACTGAACGGATTTATTTGCGGATTTCATTAATAGAAAGAGGAATAACTGAGGATGTTTTTTTTATATAATTTGTATTCATTTTGTACAAAATGGCTGAAGTATGACGCGAGTGAGGCGCTAGTCCAATATAAATTAATTTCTGTCAACGACATAAAGTGCTTGCATGTTTAGTGAACCGCTATACCACACAGATCACTAAAAGAATTTGATTACCTAATTCATGGTAATATTTGCTGAAAATAGCTCGGATGATTACGAAATTCATGGTTATATTCGGTTTTTGCGACTTAGAAGCGCTGCAGCTGCTTGCGGCTGGGCATCCATACATATTCTAGTAGCGCGGTTGCAGCGCAGACCAACCTATCCAAAACTGACCAATTTAGAATAGACAGAATAGAATAGAATAGACATTTATTTTTGGCATCACACGACAAAACACAATACAACAATACAAGTAGGCAAGTACAAACTTTTGCGTCAAAATTGTACACAGTAAAGAATTGTGCACTGGCGTGCGATGCCAAAACTGTGCTCAGCTCAGTATAAGCAGCAAGACCAAGTGATACCTGCTGCACTGATATTCTGCTGAACACAGTCGTGACATCAGATGTGCAGGACAATGAACATAAAAAAACAAATTAATAAACATAGAAGTAAATAACAAATTAAAAAAATATTTATAGTGCGTCTCCGCTAACTAATGGTCAATAATGTGGCAAAATCATTGAAAAAGGCATGACAAAACTGATCCCATAAACTATGGTGCCAAATAAAAATAAAAATAATTCACCAATGGACATTGATTTTTTTAAATAAAAGCATAAAGCTCAAAATCTATTTTAGAAATTGTACATATTGTGGTAGGCTGATCTGACTGGCGTCTGTACACACTACATACCACGGAGGACAGGTACAGTCACGAGCACCAATATGATATACACTTTGACTCTTATTCCATTGTATTAAGAGTTACAATTGTTTACATATTTTTGCTCGTGACTGTACATACCTACAATACACAGGTAGAGACCACCGCGCAGCTTTCGGGCGACTAAAACGCCTATATATGAATTGGCTATTTGACAGTTTTAACAATAAAATATGAAATATGTCGGATATGGTAGTTTATAATTGAACGATAAATTATCCAATAGTTATTTTTATTAAGATAATTTGTAAATATTTCATTTTTGCAAAATTAATTTGCGATTTTTTATCTGTGGATTACAAGACCCGAAACACGGCCGCTCGCTGCTGTTGGATACATGTGCAGTCTTAAGTCCGTTAGTCGCCTTTCACGACACCCAAGGGTAGTAGTACCTAGTAGTAGTATTCTTTTTAAAAACCATTATGAAATGTGAAATAAGTATCAAAACCCTCTAAAACACAGCCTAAGCATAAGCACTAATATTTAAAAGGGTTAATGCAAAGCTACTAAGTAAACGTATTTGTAGATAGGATGATTTATGCCCGAGTTGCACCGGCCGTGGTCACGGGCTGACTAGAGTGAGCCCCTTTACTATGTAGTTTCGCTAATGAATAAAATCAGGTGTTAGTTAGCGGAAATCCATGACATACAAAAATCCCTCACCCAGTCAACAGCTCTTGAGGATGCCCCGTGGAGTTAGCAGAATTAACACAACATATTTTTATTACACTTTTGTAAGTAGTTTTGCGTTTGATCCCGTTTAAACATGTTTGTACAGGATTATTTTTTATGTGTGCACATAAGTTTTTAAATTATAGAGTAACTTAATCTAGAGCTACAGATTTAATTTATTTTTTTAAGTGAAAAATAAAGAAACTAAAATTGGTCAAACATATCCACAAAAATACGGATGGTCAATCGACTGGGACCGCGCAGTTGAACTCTGACACATTACGATATCACAGGATACCTAGGTTAGGTTACCTTTACGTTACACGTGACCTTTCATTCGCCCGGTATCTACAAGTTATTTTTTAATGTGCCGGAAAAATTAAATAACTTAAATAAATAATGAGTAAATAATAAATGAAAACAAAATATGAAAAAATTGTTTGCCTGTAAAGTCGGTTTTACGGGCGAAGATTTTACGTGACAACGTCTTTTTCTCGGTAGAATATTTATTGATATGAATATAATTAAATTGCACAATAGGAACAAGGAATTGAATGAAAATAAGAATTGCACAAATTTATCATAGTTGAGTGGGAGAGAGACGCAAGGCATTCGGCGGGCCTCTCTCTCGTTCGGTGACTCATCGTAACGTTACCCAGCGTTACACTTTTTCATAAGTGACTCCCAGCCGCAACCTAATTTAAGACGTTGTCACGTCAAAATGATGTCTATTAACGTTACTGAATGATTTTCTCCTGTATAATGATTGTTATTGTAACGTGTAACGTGTTCGCGGCGCACCGTACCTGCACGCGAGCCCGGCGGCGTGCACGGCGCGCATGGCCGACGTCATCTGCACCAGCAGGCTCCACAGCACCGCCTCGGGCAGCAGCGCGCCGCTCGCAATGGCGCGCAGCAACGCGTTTTTCTAAACATACACACACACACACACCCATAGATTTAGGATGTACAAGATACACAATGACGGCTCGGAGACGTGACAAAAAAGATAAGTACCTACATTGTGTTGGTGAAATGTAAAGTGCATTGATTAGGGTTATTTCGTCCTGTAACGTCACATTCACATACAGAACATGTCGCCATAGTTGCACATTTAATATTCTTAGTGTTAAATTGAAAGATTAATATAAAAGTGCACGAATTTCAGCGCGATTTAAAACAGACTGGGACGCTATGGCCTCTTATTCGCGAGAAAAAGTTGACATATCGGTACTTCACTCACTGTCTCTTTTGCTCTCGGGCGATTTAAACTTGATAATGATTTCTCGCTCCCACACTTCGTGTATCTTGTACATTCTAAATCTATGCACACACCATAAGGCATACAGGCACATACATAAATGTTTATTCATACTTTTTGTAACGTAGACGCTATAATATATTTTTTATTTTATTTTTCTTATTTTACTAAACAGGTAACACAACAATATTAGGTAGTTGTGATGAAGCGGTTTAGTCCTTGCTTCAGAATAGGAATTAAAACAGCGAATTGTTTACAAAGTTTATTCCTATTCTTTCAAGTAAAACATACAATAGCTCAGGGAGGGGTTCAACGGATCGCTCACTCTGCCCGCTGGGGTAGGACATAAGACTTAGCTTTAGGCGATTAGGCATTTCATCGGCAAAGCAGAACCTAGAACCGGCGGACTCAGTCTGCGCGCAGGGACGAAGGCAAAGTCGTGTACGCTGGGCAGGCTGGTCTCGCACAGGAACTAACAGGCAGGCAGCAGCGAACAGGCCCAGGGCAGGGGGTATACTCCGGTGCAGGAACCCGGAAGTTCGGATTATATGAACCAAAGTTTGGAGAATTTACGTCCCACCACAAAATCTCACATCGATTTTCATGGGTAACAATAAATAGAAAATTAATTATTGAAAACCACTTCAAACCAGCTGGAACACGCGTTCACCGGCTTAACGTAACTGGCTAAACGTCAGAATATGAAAGGTAAGCGTCTTCGGCAGCTGTCAAAAAGCATTGTTTACTTGTATATTTAGCTAAATCAATATTCGTTGCCCAGCAGTGGGACGTTTAGTAAGATCATTTGATTTGATATAATATTATGGAATGAACAGCAACGGAAGTACTCCAAACAGCTCGAATTCATTCATGACCATCATTGTATGTTTTATTTTGTTTTTATTGCAAAACACCACAATTCAGTATTTGTGGTTAGTCAGAAGTGTTACAATTATTCATTTTAATTAAGTTTAATTTTAGTTTATTTTATTTTGTAAGAAGGTTGTTATTCTTGACCAGCTGAAATCAGCGTTGTGGCGTCCAGCTGCAACAATAGCTGAGGTGGTTAGCCTTTTCGGCCAACTTATACCTACTGTTTAATTATTATTATTTTATTATAATTTTTTTCCGGCCTGTATTTTTTGAATGATGTAGCCGAATAAATTATTTACTTACTTACATTATGGCAGTCATTAACACTGAGGAGGGAAGGAGAGTGATAGGATGGGGTTACAAAAAATATGCCAATGAGTCGACGTGCTGCTGCAAAAGGGGGACCTTCGCAGGCCCCATTAAGATTGAGGACCGCAGAAGCAGTCCCCTGCCATAGCCCACGTTTCACTATTTTACAACGGCACATGTGCTTAGGTGAGCCTTTCGCCGCATAACGCTGTTGTATGTATAAGCAGTTTTCAGACACCTAGTAGAATAGATAGGTTGGTTGTATTCTAGGGGGGTTAGGCGGTCAGCGAAAATTCCAAGCACTCGCGGGTGTTGCGCGGTGCGGGGTCCGCGATAATTCGTAGCGCCATTCACATTTTTATCAAAAACTAAATAAAAATGTTTTGTTTTTTGGAAATCAAAACCGTCAAGAAATCGAAAAGGTAAATATCTATGTGTTTATGATTTTGTAGGAATTATTATTGTATTGACGACCTAATTGGTCGTGAGGTTTGTACACCGGTTTTCTTGGTGTCGCCATTTCTGAGGTCCCGGGTTCGATTCCCGTTCGGGTCAATTTAGAAACTATTGTTTTTCTAAATTGTCTCGGGTCTGGGTGTTTTTTATGTATAATAAGTATGTATTTAAGTATTTCAAGTATTTTTATATCCGTTGTCTAGTAACCGTTTAACAGGACTATTACATCTCGACTGTGATTTTTGCGTAAAATGGCCAATTTTGGCGTTATGGATCTCAGAAACAAAAATACATTAACAATTATGACTTATTGAATAGTGTAGAATTACCAAATAACAACGAATAGTGCGTAGTGGCCTCGCTTTTTGTAAATATTGCTTAACTTTATAATTAAATCTAAAATTGCAGAGAAAGATTTTCATAAAGTGCGCGAAGGCACTCTCTTATAAGTCGAATAGTGCGTAGCGGCCTCGGAATTTTTAGATATCATTGATTTTATATAGGAAAAAAATCTTATTCTAAACCAAAAAACTTCGAAAATAGCTATAAGTTAACTGTGAATATCTCCTATCTACGATAATATTATTGAGCAAAATGTATACCAGAGTAATTGTTACTTTATGAGGAATGATGATTTTATAATGAATTTATTATCCTATTTCGATAAAAACGATAAGTACAACTGCAAAATTACTACAAAATGCAAAAATGGGTATTTTACGCAAAAAACACATTCGAGGTGTAATAGGATTCTTAAAGAGTTTCATAACGAAGCTTCTCTTGGGCTAGATAATTGGTGTGTGTGTAGGAAAGTTTATTATTTAAAACACGGTCGTAATGTGCATTTATATGAAATTTTAGAGGTAACTTCTCTTTTTCTATCGAGAAAAATAGAAACAGTCATCCCCCCACAAACGTTCTGTAATACATATTAAAAATTTCAGTACGAAATATGTTAAATATTTTGAATAACAGCTAATAGAAAACAGCCAATTTTTCTGTTTTCACCGTCTAATCCCCCTTAATTATAAGCCACCACTACAGAGCTTTGAAGAAAAAGTGTATTAAGAAAATACCTGGTGTGTGTACGGGCGCGGGGCATCCGGGTCGTTGGAGAACGGGTCGTGGTACACCGGCGCCTCGGGGTTGGGCCCGTTGACCATCAGGTACGTGCTCAGCATGGTGCTGCACCCAGGGTTGTAGTCGTACACCAGGATCATGGCTGCCACAAACACGACTATCGATTACAATACTGTCTCAATGCAATGTGAACTCTGTGCTCTGAAGAACTCTTTAACCTCATCCTTCCTTCTCCCTTCCCGTGCTGACCTCCAGAGTCACTAATTTACAGTCTCTAATATTCCATCACGCACAAAGAAATTTGGTGACTCGTTTCTTCGCACTTCCAAAAGATGGAATAGTCTACCAGCACACGTATTCCCTCCTACCTATGACACAGGGTTCTTCAAACGAGGCATGAAGAGGCACTTTGTGTGCCGGGCGGGGGGAGGGAAATATCCTTGGACACCAGTCTTAAAAGTACCTGTTTAAGGACCACTATACATGTTCATTTGTCCATGGGGAACTCTCGTAGACACCAGTCTCATGAGTACTACTTAAAGAACACTATAAGTGTAAATGAGAAACTATCCTTCGGCATTAGTTTTATGAGTACTGGTTCAAGAACACTACTTACGTGTCCTTTAGGCAATCTATATACTATTGGGGTATACAATATAAAAAACACTATTGGGGGTACCGTTTACCCCTGAGACCCTACAAGTGACCCTTGGGTGGTGCTAAATGAGTGACACTGTCTAGAGCGGTAGAGCCACGCTGCGTGGCAGCACGAATAGAGCCGGCTCGCCCTGCGTAAAGGAATGATTCCGTGCTCCGCTGCACGCAGCAGTACTATCGCTGCGTTGCTGCCGCGACATTGCTGCGTAGCTCGGAATGTAATCTCAATCTAACTTATAGAGAATACATGGGGACCAGTAGTGCTGCGGCAGCTCTGCAGCGGAAGCACTGCTGCGTGCAGCGAAGTTCAGAATCATACCTGTTTACCACCCTCTCACGAAATATTGGCGTGAAACGATGGCACTCGTTACTGTTATATTTAGTCCGGTGAGTGAAAGTAGCGGAGGTCCTTCATCCCCCCTTAAAATTTCTATAGTTCCCTCAAAGCCTGCAAAGCATCTGTGACACCTCTGGTTTTCGGGTTTAAGAATCTTTATTTCTCATAAGAATTAGTACATTCACTTACATGAGAAACCTTTACATACTCGTAAGTAACTTAAATATCTTAATTTTTTCCTCTTGAGTCATTATTCTACATTATAAGGTAATACATTGCAATTTACAAAGGTAATTCAATCATTAGGACAGAACTACATCAAAGTATTGTAGACCAAAAACTTAAATAACATCCATATTGAAAATAATAAAACCACAATAGACAGCAAACACTGGTTCAATGCAAAAAAAGTCTGACAGAAAGAGGGTAAATCCAAAAAAACATACACTAAACGCACTGCGTTCGCCCCAAGCAGCATTGGTCTTACCAACAAGATATTAAAATGAATATCACGGAATAAGCGCGCCTGGAAGTGATTCGAGCGCACTCGAACGTGAGCTTGTAGATCCGGGGTCAGTGTTCATTACATGTCGCTTGAGATGTGTTTTAAAGCTGGTCAGACATTGTGCCTCCCTAATGTGTTTAGGCAGCTTGTTATAGATTTGAGACCCTTCAGACTACTATACGTGAACATGTGGAGGTATATAAAAACTGAAGCGATATCCTCGGAGTCCAAAGGCTGCGGTGGTCACGCACCATCAGGCGGGCCTGACGCCTCTTCTGTCGGCTCAGTTTCATACAACTATTCGCTATTGCTAATAACAGTGGTCTCCGAACGCCTTGGTGCAGAATTGCTAGTTCAAGCGCACAATGTAACGTTGCATAGTATTCTGCTCAGAACCCTTCTGAGTCGTTCTTTCTGCCGCCAAGCTGCATAGGGTACCTACTAAATAAAGGGCATAGAGGCATAAGAACTAAAGCTTAAGAGGTGCGTTGACGGGCGTCATGCATTCGATGCCGCGCATGTCATATAATGCGTTTGACGCTTACCGCATAAAACAAAGTTTCTTAAAACAAATTTCTATTGCTAATAACAGGATGGTATCCTAACAGTAGTCTCCGACGCCTTGGTGAAGAATTTCTAGTTCAGGCGCACAATGTTACGTTGGTAAGATTCTGCCGAGAATCTAAATGGATAGTAACCCCCAAGCAGCATTATTGCTAAGTTTCAATATGAAGGGCACTAGATACAGGGCACAGAAGCATAAGAGTTAAGGCTTCAAGGTCGGCAGCGCGCGCATGATCTGTCGCGGCAGGCCAGTCGGCTCTTCTGTACTCAGTTTCTAAAAAACAAGTTTCTATTGCTGATGATGTCCTCCACAACGTTTACGTCGATGGCAACACCCTGGCAAATAAATTTCAGACCCGAGCATGCGCACGGACATGTGAGGCAAATCCAAATCTGCTTTTAAATAATCGAATCCAGGAGCGACTATCACCGACCGATCGTCGTTGGTGCAGAGAGCTAGTTAGAAACCGGACACACCAGTCTGAACTCCTTCCACCAACCCTCCATCGCCGCAGGACTTGCGTTTCAGTCGTAGTCCAGTTCATTGCCAGAGGTCATCCGCGCGTGAAATTATATTAAAGTGAACAAGCAGTTGCGCAGCCACAAGCCCACTCTCTCGCCCTCTACACCAAGCTACTGGTGGATTACCTAATCCACCAGTAGCTTGGAGTGTAACCAATACGACCAATAAGGAGCAGAGGGTGCAGGTAGGTATCAACGGAAGTACCGGGCCTGGTTTATTAAACGAAGTTTTCCTTCTTCTAGACAGATTTGTAACGAGACAAGGCTAGGGATCTGTCACTCCTGGGGATGTAAGGATAGGGTAGGATATTTAGGAAGAGGATGGATTAGGGGTGCTTAGGATACTACTGTTAGCTGGAAGGTTCTAGGAACTAACAGCAGCAGCTCAAGAAGGCCGGGCCGCGTATCCGTATACTTGACATTAAAGACAAGTACCTCTGACTCTATTGCTAATAACATGATGGTATACTAACAGTGGTCTCCGAACGCCTTGGTGATGAAGTGCTCGTGCAGACGCACAATGTTCGGGTGGTCGACCAGCTTCCAGGCGTCCAGCCTCTTGCAAGCGGTGCCCGAGTAGCCGTGCAGACGGCGCAGGGCGTACAGGTTGCCGGTTTGGCGATGGGTGGCGCGAAAGGACGACGAGATCGAGTGGGGCGTCACCGGCTCCAGCGGCACCAGGTCGGTGTACATCTCCACGTTCTTCGGCAGCTCTGCGGACGGGTGGAATGGTTATGTATACTTACACACGCGACTGCTATCCCCCAAAAGGTTAGTCAGAAACCAGGCAATGTGGACCGCAAAAGCAGTTCACGTTTCACCAAATAACAACGCATAATTGTGCTCAACGTTATTTAAGGCGACTGCTAGAAACCGCAAGAAACTTCAAGGGCTGGTCAGGTCAATAGTTTTAAACATGATAAAAATGACAAAAAAGATATTCGTGCTTATTTCATTTTTAATTAAATATTTCATTTTGTGATTTTTAATGAGATAGTCATTAAGTATCTAATTTATTTTAAAGCAAAAATAAAATGAAAAACAATTAAAAATAACGATTAACGGACTCTCCGCAATCACTCAGTCATATACCATTTTGTCTTTTGTTACATTGCTGTTATAATTAGTAATTTAATTAGATAACATAAGATAATTGATTGCTGTACTTACGTATAAAAATACTAATACTTAACTTACGTTATACTTTGTACCTACTTATCAGTTAAAGACAAATAAAAGCGGCCGGCCGTTGACCCACCCGTCTGTTGACCCGTCCGCGTCAGCTGGGCGATAAGTACCTACGTTAGTCTGTAATGATTCTTGTAATTTTTGTCATGTTTGAAACACTTGACCTGACCAGCCCTTGAAGTTTCTTGCGGTTTCTAGCAGTCACCTTATATACAGGGTTCATTTTTGACCCACCGCCAAATTCTTTTACGTGGTAGTATAGCAACAGTACAACCAAATAATGAAATAAAAAAAACTATATTTTTTACATCTTTGTCTCAACTTTTCCTTAAGAAAATTTAAATTATTGTCACCTAGCGCGCGGCCTATACGGTGCATGCGCGTGACCGCTATTATTCACCCCGTGCACCAATAACAGCGCGCCGTCGCTTTGACCGCAAGGGTGAGCGCACGCACCTAGAACTATAGGATATAAAAAGCAGGCAAAAATTGTATTTAAAAAAGAAAACATTCATTATTTTTACGTCACATATTTTATTATTACTTTTTTTACCCCATATTTACTTTTGGCGGGGAAAATTAACCCTGTATGAGCGGTGAGCTCATCGCCGTATTTGACTGTTGGATGTGTGTGCATTCTTCAGATCGTTGACCGCCTTTCACCACAATAAATGGGGGTTAAAGTTACTCGCGCCCGTAGGTTTACCCTTGAGACCCTACACGTGACCCCTGGGTGGTGCTAAATGAGTGACACTGACTGAGTGGTAGAGCCACGCTGCGTTGCAGCACGCATTGGGCCGGCTCGCCCGGCGTAATACACTCTCTCACGAATATCCGGCGTGAAATAACGGCACTTGGTGCTGTTGTGTTTCGTCCGGCCAGTGAGGGTTCCGGAGACCCATCCCCCTCCCCCTCCTATTCCTTCCTTAACCCCATTCCTTTCTTAAAGGCCGACAACGCGCCTGCGATTCCTCCGGTTTTGCGGGTGTCCATGGGCGGCAGTGATTACTCTCCATCAGGTGACCCGCCTGCTCGTTTGCCTCCTTCTACTATAAAAAAAAAACCAAAACAAGAGATGGGATGGTAGTATTGTTTTGATAACGAGTCGCCACTACACTGCTGGTTATTAATGTGTGTGCAAAAGCTTTTGTTGAATAATGATCCTCAATAGTCACTGTTCCGTCGGGCGTGAGCGAGGTGGTGATGGTGGATGGCTCCATGGCGATGGTAAATAACGACTGCGTCTCTCAAAGTGATGTTGTATATTTACAGTGACTACATTGTGGCTAAGTTATTATCTAAACCTTACAAGACTATTTATACAGTAATACTACGTAGATGTTGGAGGGAGGATGCCGTGACATATCTTTATCGGATCTGCACGCGTTTAGGAATGTGCTTACAAACTCTTTAACCGATACGTGATGATAATAAATTATGTGGCGACTAAGGCCGCCACAGTACTCCCCCTCTTGAAAAAGGGAATAAAAAAACCATCAGGTCTTCAGCTTGGAGATGCCAGTGGTGCTCTAATCCACGTTAAGTCGTGATGAGCGTGCTCAAGTCTTCATTGACAAAACGAGCGTTCTCCGGTCTACGTGACTCGAGACGAGCGTGTGCTACCATGTCTGCTGTGAGTCGAGACGTGTGGAGTGCGACGGTACTTATTTTGACCGTCGAGTGATGCCGAGGATCCAGGAAGCGTTACGTTGCTGCGATGGAACCTTATGGCTAGCTGGCTTGCTGAATGCTGCTAAGAGAGCTGTTTCCTTGTATTTGAACAAAATACTTACTTATTATAGGTATACCTTTTAAAAACGATCGGTCGTTTTACATTTACGTACACGAATATTTTTTATAATTCCTCTCAACATCATAATATTGTTACTAATATTATTTTTATATCACGTTATACCAAGACTAATTATTATACACACAAATTTTAAGTGGCATAAACAAGTACAACTTTAAATTATGCATATTCTTACAGTGAACTTTAAATTACTCATTACATGTTAATAATAAATTGAACTAATAGACTTAATAAAATACATAATAACAAAACATAAAAATTAGAATTGACTAAGATTAAACATTAAGTACATAGAGATAAGACATGTTGCATTCAATATACATACTTAATATAAGGAAATAAGTGCCTAGCTAAAAATATAATCAAAATTGACTAACATCTTATTATTACTTTAGTTACCCTAACATGGTTCATTTTTGTGCTGTATTTTTATTGCACAGTCAAAGCATTTTAACCTTGTTGAATATCTTCATTTTGAGTACAACTTCATTATAGCTTCATAATTATCCTCGAACTGGCGTATTCCTTGGCTCTTTACCAGATAACCGGAGAAATCAATTCGCCTGGAGGTAGCTAGTAGCATTTAAGCGTCTTATGAAGTGTAATAATATCTCATAAAACAATCAACTGGTAAAATAATGCTTATAAATATCTGTTACCGTAATTATAAATAACATACCTCAAACCACTTTGTCAGTCGGTAAAAGTGAGGCGGTTAAACGGGTGAATACTCGTATGCATTTATGCTTATTTTCCTTTGTTTCATTTTTCATTATCGTGATGAATAAGTGACATATTGTGTTCTTTCTGCAGTGAACTTGACCTTGCGCAAGCGAAGAAAAGTAAAAGTAGTTCCGAGTAAACGGCGAAAAGTGCTGCGTCGGAAATTCTTGCGCGTTCGCTGCGCTGCACAATTTATGACATAATGTGTACAGTAATGAAATCGTTAGTATATTTTATTTCGCATTGTTTTTCTGGGTACCTTATTTCTTTGCCTTGGTCGATGAAACGTTCTTGATACGATGTGCCGGAAAGGAAGCCAAAGTTGTGGGAGCCATAGAATGATGTTAAATGACGTAGTCGCAGCTCGAAGTGGCACGGCGTAGTGATTTTATCTTGAAGATTTTGTTGTGTCCGTCGCTGAATAGATGTTGCTGCCATGGTTGATGTGTAGATATTACAAATGACTCACGTGTTATTTTTGGGTACTCCATTGGAAGGTTGCTTGTTGCTTGAGCGGGGTCACCAGTGTTCCGGCGGGGTAAGTTGGATGCGAGGTAGTGATGATGGTAGGTTCCATGGCGATGGTAAATAACGACTGCGTCTCTTAAAGTGATGTTGTATATTTACAGTGACTACATTGTGGCTAAGTTATTATCTAAACCTTACAAGACTATTTATACAGTAATACTACGTAGATGTTGGAGGGAGGATGCCGTGACATATCTTTATCGGATCTGCACGCGTTTAGGAATGTGCTTACAAACTCTTTAACCGATACGTGATGATAATAAATTATGTGGCGACTAAGGCCGCCACAGTCACTAACGTTGAATGAAATAAATCTTTATTTGTTTAGTGGTCCTAGTAGTCATATTAGAATAGTATAAAAAAATGCTGGGCTAAAAGCCTTCTTTATTAAAGTTTATCGTTAGTTATCTTGCATCGTAAAAACATTGCCCAACCAGGGAATTGAACCCAGGGCCACCGCATATCGGACCAAGAGCTTTACAACTCGGCCACCAAGCCATCAGGTTCACAACATAAAAAGTAAAGTAACTAAATAACAAAGTGTTCCACTGCTTGGGGCAAAGGCCTCTTCCATTGAAATCAAGTCGTCACGCGTCAATACATTGGCACAGAATAAAATAGTACAACCGTACAGAAGGTTCACTCTCTAACGACTTTCACGCGAAATTGAAACTTATCGCGTGACCCAAGCGTTCATATTCCGTTAAGCAACGCTGACTCAATATAGATTTGACAGGAGGCCAATTCTCATTTTTCGAGATGTAGTCTCGAATCGAGTTTTGATTTCGATCTCTATCTCGACCATAAAATCTCGTTATTAACATTTTGTTCACGAATCTCCTATTCTCAGCGCTAATCGACTTCGAGTTTGATTCGAATTCGAACTTTATTGAGTGGTAATCCAATTTAGTTATTCTGAACATCTCGAACTCGACATTTCTCGAAGGAAAGCCGCTGGAATTGCTTCGAGTGGTCGGCAGTGGTCGAGACGTAATTTCGACTACGAGAAGCTAATGAAACGTCAAATAGCGGCAAAATTACGGTGGATATGGAGGAGTTAATTTCCAATTTTGTCGTGGAAGTGATTTAAAATATTGAGAGCTCGCTCTCTTTTTTTTAAAAAGTGGAAGAAAACTTTCAACTCCTTAACTGTATATCGGCTTCCAACATTTGTACAAGAAGCTGCTTCTGCTGTGGCGTTGGGTATTTTTTGTTGACATTGTGACATTGTGTGTGTCTTGTGAATACTAAAATGATCGTTTCGTCACCAAACAAGCACACAACCACAAACAAAAAACATAAAATTTATCGACGATACGTCACGTTTTAAACAATACAAGTTGTTTAAGGAAATTTAATTTAATCACAACACATTAAATATAATGATTTTTCGATACTTATTAAAAATTTACTTCTTTAATTAAAAAGCAAGTTCAATACACTTAAATACCTTTACAGTAAAAATATTTGAGGTACATAGTTGCAACCGGTTTAAAACCGGATGAAACGTGTCAAACGGAACGCATCCCGAGTTGATTGCATTAAAAAGAATGGCAATATTTATCAAAAAAAAAATTGAAGTCTATTTCGATTACCGCTGAGAATAGGAGATTCGTGAACAAAATGTCGATTATCGAGATAGAGATCGAAATCAAAACTCGATTCGAGACTACATCTCGAAAAATGAGAATTAGGGCCCAGAGCGTAGGGTTTACACGTGCGCGCAGGGATTACAGGCGCTCGGTGTTCGATGCGTCGGCTCGCGGCAACGTTTACTGCCATACGCCAAGGCGGCCTGCCTGGGAGGCGCGCCAAACAAACGTACCTAAACTGCGGAGTGACACCCCCCTGGTATTGGCTTAAGTAATTACCTACCACGCTTGCCAAAAATCTGTCGCCATAACATTAATGTTAAAAGGCCTATTACATCTCGACTATGATTTTTGCGTAAAATGGCCAATTTTGGCAATATGGATATCGGAAACAAAAATACATTAACAGTTTTGACTTATTGAATAGTGTAGAATAGCTATTGGAATAGTGCGTAGCGGCCTCGCTTTTTGTAAATTTTGCTTAACTTATTAATCAAACAAAAAATTGCAGAGAAAGATTTGTATAAAGTGCGCGAAGGCACTTTTTTGGGCTCATCGATTGAACTACTGTTCTAATCAAGTGAAATAAAAAAAAATATAATGTTATCTCTTATATAGTCGAATAGTGCGTAGCGACCTCGGAATTTTAGATATCATTGATTAAATCTTATTCTAAACCAAAAAACTTCGAAAACCGCTATAAGTTAACTGTGAATTTCTCCTATCTACGATAATATTATTGAGCAAAATTTATACCAGAATAATTGTTACTTCATGAGGAATAAAGATTTTATAATGAATTTATTATCCTATTTTGATAATAACGATAAATACAACTGCAAAATTACTACAAAATGCGATGGGCCGGCCGTCCGAATTCAACTTATGCTCACAGAATGGAGATTTGTAATGGTGACTTCGGGGTATGTTGGGCCAATTGTCAGAATGTAATATTATGCACAAATTTATTATTATATTTCGATAAAAACGATAAATACAACTGCAAAATTACTACAAAATGCAAAAATGGGCATTTTACGCAAAAATCACATTCGAGATGTAATAGGCCTCTTAAGAGCATTATTGTGTTCCGACATTTAGAGGTAAGATAGCCAGTTCCTCAGTGATAGTGGTAGTGAGGAGTACGGATGAAGCGCGCTTCCATCTTCGGCCTTATCGTAATTTACCATCAGGTGGGGCGAAGGCCAGGCCAACCCCTTTTTACAACGGCTTCCTTGTTGTATATAAAAAAGGGTTAAAACAAATATATTACTAATAATAATTTTAAAAATCAATGACCTGGGCATTGGCGCGGGTCCGGCTGCAGATTCACCACAGCGTTGCGCTCGTAGATCTCGGTGCGGATGGTGTCCGGCAAGTAGAAGGTCTGGGCGAGACCTAGAACAACAACAAAAGCATAATGGTATCATCAGCTGAAAGACAAAGGTCTCTTCCAAGGATCTTCGCCTCGTCCGGTCTTGTGGTAGTCGCATCCAGCGGCTACCCGCGACCCCAGATCGTCGATCCACACATTTTGTTATACTCGTACATTAAATAAGAAGCAAATTTTGTTCAGAAATATTCGGGATCAATATTTATTATATCCATGAGCCGGTATGTTTAGGGGTGCAGTTTATAATCCTGCCAGTCTACCATCATCATCAGCTTTTAAAGCTTCCACAGTTGGAAATATCCCACAGGCTAAAGGGAACTTAACTATTTTGTAAAAAAGTCAACCTTACAAAGCTAACTCTCATAATATTACAAGTATAATGTGCCTAAGTTTAGTAACTTTTTAAAATTACTATTATTTGCGACCCACTAAGAGGGTAATATATCAGGATTATCAACATTTATTGAATGTAAAAGTGATATTAATCTATATTAATAAAAACCAATTCATGAAATGTTAGTACGTGCATCACTTCAGAACTGCTGCACCTTTTTGAGTAATTATTTTTTTGTTGTGTTCGTTATTGTCAGGACTAGGTTCGTGTGAAATGAATTTTTGGATATTCTTCACGGGATACAGAGTGTTCACGCAGACGAAGTCGCGGGCGGGCCGCTAGTAATAAATAAATACAAGAGATTGTTCCTCGCCTATGGATTCCTCTGCGTTTAATGAGACGAATTTAGGTTGTGGTTTGTGGTATTTATATCTCGTCCCTTCACTCCCTACAAAAATTCCGAGGTCCGAAGAGCTAGCTTTAGGCCTGCCCACATAAACAACAGCACATGGGGCTAACTGGGGGGTTACTCTTGAACGTAAACTCTATCTCAATACAATTCCAATATAAGTAAAGATAATTCCGGAACGCCATCTCGATAATAATTTGTTTAATCAATTTCCACGCAATTTAATTTCAATGTGGCGCTACTGTCGCTTACAAAACTGCCATTTGACATTTTTTAGTTCCATCAGCAACCGCTCTAAGGGAAAACGGCGGTTGCCTTTCGGTCTTGCAGAGCTAAGGGTGATCCGAAGTGTTCGCAACCAACCAAGCTCAGCCACCTTGCGAACCGACGCAGGACCGTGCAGTACGCCCGCTGGTTCGCTGGGACGATTTCGGGCCATAACCTAAATGTCAACACCCCTTTCTTTCTTAACAGCGGCTTAGTCATTGTTGAATACCAACGTGTTCAAGACGCAGATGATTATGTGGGAGAGTAAAATGGTAATAATTGCCACTCCCAATTTCTGTACCCTTGCAAGGAGTCGTAACATATTTTTAAACTTGTGAATATATTTGATAAACCTAATTTCAATTGTAAACTCATTTGAGGAGCTCGATGGCGCAGCGGCTAGCGCGTTCGGCTTGCGATCTTGCTCGCTAAGCCTCTTTCTCAATGCCGGGTCACTGGATGGGTGACCAAATTAATAAAAAAACATCTCAAGCTCTTTCGTGCTTCGGAAGGCACGTTAAGCCGTTGGTCCCGGTTGTTGTCGTAAGATGACAGTCGTTAAAACCCACCAACCCGCATTGGGCCAGCGTGGTGGGTTATGGCCCAATATCCCCATGTGTGCTATTGTCCACGTGGGAGGCCTATGCCCAGTAGTGGGACGCTAATAGGCTGATGATGATGAATTTCAATTGAATTAAAGTGTCTTTTTTTGACATAAAGCACGCCAAATGACTCCACCACGTAAGAAACGCATCAGTTACCCCAAGCGAATTTCATAAAGGAAGAAGAGAACATCCTACAAGAAACATTAAAAAGTTCATCAACGTTGCCACGTTGCCACAAGTACTCGTATGCATTTCAATACCCCATCCGGTGTGCCTCGTGAGCAATTTGCCGTTGCTTGTCGCCAATAAAGTAAGTGGCCGGCGCGCCATGCCTACAGGCCGCGCCGTGATGGGATAATGGACCAATTTAACAATGCCACTGACTGTTGCACTCTATATTTATATACCAATCGGAGCGTATCAACGCACGCGGCGAACTGCATACGACTTGTTTGCGGCACCGAGAGGAAAACCTCTGCAGGCCCTACCACAGAATAACTAACAGTACTAATGTACAGAAGGTTCACTCTCTAACGACATTCACGCCAAATTGAAACTTATTGTGTGACCCGAGCGTTCATATTCCGTTAAGCAACGCTGACTCAATATCGATTTCACGTCAGGAGCGCAGGGTTTCTACTCATGGATATATTATTCAAGCGACGACGCGCGACGTGGAGCGTGCGTCGCGAGCGGCCACCTTTAGTGCCATACCACAGATTAAAGAAGAGTTAACAGATACTTCACTCAGTAGAAAATTACCAATACCTACTGTTATAATAGCCTACTAATACTTAAACTATAATAACCTACCGCGCGATCCCACAACAATCGCAGGGCTGCCTCTACGATAAAATTAAATTAACATAAATAATTATTTTTATCTATTTTCTTGAGAACTGTGAATATGTTCTGACTATAGGTGGTAGTTTAAAATTGTATCGTTTATAAAATATACTTTTTTTATAAATTGGTACTGACATCATCTTCAAAAGTAAATAGAGGTCAGTGTTTAAGTAAAATAAAAAACTACTACTGCACAACAAACCCATCTACTGCACATAAGGCACCAGACGGCATCGTAGGTATGCGTACAGACTAATGGAACAAGAAAATTGAACAACGTGCGTGCGCTTCGCTTGCGAAAACCGCACTGAATTTGGTCCGCAAACGGCCCGAGACCGCTCGGCCGGGCGGTAGGTAATTAAAGCGCGCAAGTATATGGATTGACGGAGGCCTGGCCATACGTCTACGGCACCCCAGGGCCTTACTAAGATAAGAAGATACACTTACGACAACTATCCCCAAAGGGTTAGTCAGAGACTGTGCGGACCGCAAAAGCAGTGCCCTGCCAGTCCACGGCACACCTAAATAGCAATTGCACATTGTGCTTAGCGTGACAGGCGGTAAAGTCCATCGCTGCTATATGCTGTTGGATGTATAATATGCAGTATTTAGTACGTTAGTGCCTTCGGACACGGCGTCGTATCGTAATCGTATCGTAAGCGTATCGTAATACGCGCGTAGGACGAGAGCAACACTTTCAAACAAGTACGCACATGAAGCGGTCTCTCCTACGATTCGTTGCAGCAACGCTTCGTGTGCGACTTGTTTGAAACTGTACGTGCTCGTATTGCTCTCGTCATACGCGCGATACGCTTACGTGTGCGAAGGCACTTAGACGCCTTTTACGACCCGCAAAAGAAAATATGGGTCAATAGTATTCTTTAAATAACGAGCCGCCACCACAGAGCTGGTTGTACATCACCCTTTATGTATAGTATGTATGCAAAAGCTTTTGTTGAATAATGGCTAAGAACCTCATTCCATTATTAATAGGTCAAGGATCATATGACCGCCGTTGGTCGCGAAACAAATGATTTTTAATTGTTTAATCCTCACGGGGATAACTATGTGAGCTGCCACCGCAAAGTCAAATTAAAGGCTTCTATTCGACGAAGCACAATCAAGGTCTTGTTAAAGATAGGCAACGGATGAGTGTAACTTCGGTAACCGCTTTACTTAACTACGGAAAATTACAACTTTTTATAATATTAGTGTACAAATTTCGTTTTTATTTTTTTATGGCGGATAAGCATGGCCTTGCCATTGCCATTTCCTCTAATGCCGAGCGACCGCAGAACCGAAGAAGGAAAAAGGATCTAGCTACTTTACCGTTAACTATCGACACCTTAGAGCATGTTGGTTGAATGCTCTAAGATCGACACACAACAAAGTGACATTGTTGTTGGGACGGCCAATGATATTATATGTGGGGACGGCACATATATTGGTATTGCCACGCGACAATTTTTTTTTCTTCCGTTTAAATTTTTATCAATTATCTAGCTCACGATATAGTAGATTGTTATACAAGGGGCTAAAATGACCCATTATATACGAGGTAGTTTTACTCCCGAGCTTTAGCGAGGGAGTAAATAGAAACCGAGTTTTAATGGGTTTTTAGCGCCGTGTGTTACACTCTGATTTTCACTACGAATGCGAGAAAATAAAACAATCCAATACAATATGAATTGGTTTATTTAATTAAAAATTAACCCGTTAGTTGCTTTAACGACACCCAAGGGAAGAGAATGGTTGGTAGTATTATTTTGATGAGCCCATCGTCGCTCTATGCTGTTGGATGTATGTGCAGTCTTTAGTCCGTTAGTCCCCTTTTACGACATCGAAGAAAAGTGAAGGATTGGTAATATTATTTTGATGAGCCCGTCGCCGCTGTATGCTGTTGGATGTATGTGCAGTCTTTAGTCCGTTAGTCGCCTTTCACGACATCCAAGGGAAGAAAGGGGTTGGTATGGGCTCATGCGACGATGGGCTCATCAAAATAATACTACCAACCCCTCTCTTCTCTTCAGTGTCGTAAAAGGCGACTAATGGACTAAAGACTGCTCATACATCCAACAGCATAGAGCGGCAATGAGCTTATCAAAATAATACTACCAACCATTCTCTTCCCTTGGGTGTCGTTAAAGCAACTAACGGGTTAATTTATAATAAAATAAACCAATTCATATTGTATTGGATTGTTTTATTTTCTCGCATTCGTAGTGAAAATCAGAGTGTAACACACGGCGCTAAAAACCCATTAAAACTCGGTTTCTATTTACTCCCTCGCTAAAGCTCGGGAGTAAAACTACCTCGTATATAATGGGTCATTTTAGCCCCTTGTATAACAATCTACTATTTCACTCCTCTTGCTCAAAAATACCGTCATTGTAGCGTTCTAGAGCGGGGCTAAAATAGCTTTTCTCGCCCTAGGGGAAAAAGTAATTTTTTTTTTAATTTTTGTCTGTCACATGACAATGCGCCTACAAAAACGAAAAAGTATTTAGTCTTATGTAGAATAATCATGAATAAAGACTCGACTTATTACTGTTTACTTAGATCAACAACTTTTTTGAGATAACACAGCTTCAGCAAGAAAAAACTGCACAGTCTGCACATGTGCTTAGATGGTGAGCCTTTAGCCCGTTAGTCGCTTTTACGACACCCAAGGGAAGAGAGGGGTTGGTAGTATTATTTTGATGAGCCCATCGCCGCTCTATGCTGTTGTATGTATGTGCAGTCTTTAGTCCATTAGTCGCCTTTTACGAGACCCAAGGGAAGGGAGGGGTTGGTAGTATTATTTTGATGAGCCCACCGCCGCTTTATGCTGTTGGATGTATGAGCAGTCTTTAGTCCATTAGTCGCCTTTCACGACACCGAAGAGAAGAGAGAGGTTGGTAGTATTCATTTGATGAGCCCATCGTCGCTCTATGCTGTTGGATGTATGTGCAGTCTTTAGTCCGTTAGTACCCTTTTACCAAATCGAAGAAAAGTGAAGGGTTGGTAATATTATTTTGATGGGCCCATCGCCGCTCTATGCTGTTGGATGCATGTGCAGTCTTTAGTCCGTTAGTCCCCTTTTACCAAATCGAAGAAAAGTGAAGGGTTGGTAATATTATTTTGATGAGCCCATCGCCGCTCTATGCTGTTGGATGTATGAGTTGTCTTTAGTCCATTAGTCGCCTTTTACGACACCGAAGAGAAGAGAGAGGTTGGTAGTATTAATTTGATGAGCCCATCGTCGCTCTGTGCTGTTGGATGTATGTGCAGTCTTTAGTCCGTTAGTCCCCTTTTACCAAATCGAAGAAATGTGAAGGGTTGGTAATATTATTTTGGTGCGCCCATTGCGCTCTATGCTGTTGGATGTATGTGCAGTCTTTAGTCCGTTAGTCCTTTTTTACCAAATCAAAGAAAAGTGAAGGGTTGGTAATAATATTTTGATGAGCCCTTCGCCGCTGTATGCTGTTGGATGTATGTGCAGTCTTTAGTCCGTTAGTCGCCTTTGACGACACCCAAGGGAAGAGATGGAAAGACTGCACATATCACTATCCAACAGCATAGAGCGGCGATGGGCTCATCAAAATAATACTACAAACCATTCTCTTCCCTTGGGTGTCGTTAAAGCAACTAATGGGTTAATTTTAAATAAAATAAACCAATTCATATTGTATTGGATTGTTATATTTTCTCGCATTCGTAGTGAAAAGCAGAGTGTAATACTCGGCGCTAAAAACCCATTAAAACTCGGTTTCTATTTACTCCCTCGCTAAAGCTCGGGAGTAAAACTACCTCGTATATAATGGGTCATTTTAGCCCCTTGTATAACAATCTACTATTTCGTTTTTGTAGGCTCATCGTCATGTGACAGACAAAAAAAAAAAAAAATTTTTTTTTCCCCTAGGGCAAGAAAAGCTACTTTAGCCCCCCGCTCTAGAACGCTACAATGACGGTCTTTTTGAGCAAGAGGAGTGAAAAGCTTATTTAAGCATGTTTTTATTTGTTACATAACGGATACTTATTATACAAAGAAAACACCCAGACCTGAAATCAACAGACCCAACCGGAAATCGAAAACGGGATGAAACCTGCGAGCTCACCACCCGACCACGGATGTCGTCAAATTTAAAACATAATAGGAAATAATTTAAATAGTCTAAGTGGCATACATAATAGATCGGCCGCTTAGTTGATAACATAAATACTATCCTACTAATATTATAAACGCGAAAGTTTGTAAGTATGGATGGATGTTAGTTACTCTTTCACCTAAAAACTACTGAATGGATTTGTATGAAGTTCGGCATTCAGATAGTTTATAACCAAGATTAACACATAGGATACTTTTTTATCTCGATATTCCCACAGGAACAGGAACCACGCGGGTGAAACCGCGAGCGGCCGCTAGTATAATAATGATACAAGCTCAGTAAGTACACTGTGCTTACGAGGATATCGGCCACGTGGGATGTTGACGCAACTATTATTGTACCGATAGCCGTTTCATCGAACGGCCCTAAAGCTACATCTTAGAGCCTCGATCGACATCTAAGGCTCTCGCTGAAAGGATGTATTAAGGGTCAGATACAAAAGGCAGTACCTACTCCTTGACACGGCATGGCACGTCGGTCTTTGAGTCTAGGCTATGGGTGGTTAGGGCTGCAGAGTGAGAAACCTCTAGACAAACCTCATGCCGTGTATGTAAGAGCCCGCCGGTTAAGACTTTAAAAAAAATTAATTTAGTTCTAAGATATTGTTTCCACGAAGAGTATGGCGATGACTTTCCGAAAATCGAATTTAACTGTAAGCGATTCTTTCATTCGCATAATTTCCCAATCGATTAGTTTCCTGATATTTTTTTTTTCAAAGGTAATATTTTTAAAAGCTTTTTTTCTTTTCGCATTATTTTCCAACCTTATCTTTTTCTGATAGTTTTTTTCTGAACGTTGATATTTTTTTTTATTCTTAGGTACCTATTAGGGTTCCGTAGCCAAATGGCATAATACGGAAGGGAACCCTTATGAATTCGTCATGTCTGTCTGTTCGTCCTTATGTCACAGCTACTTTTTTTCCGAAAGTATAAGAACTATTCTGTGATCCGCATTAAGATTTTCACAAAAAAAATAAAAAAATCAATAAATTTTGTGGGTTCTCCATAATGTAGAACTGAATAGTTTGCGCGGAGACACTTCCAAAGTGGTAAAATGAGTGTGTCCCCCCCCCCCCCCCCCATGTAACTTCTAAAATAAGATAATGATATAACTATAATAAATATATTACCATGCAAACTTCCACCGAAAATTAGTTTGAACGAGATCTTTAAAAAATTAAATTATATTTTTCTACAATCACACCAATTTATAGCCCAAGAGAAGCTTCGAAGAAACTCGTTAAATGGTTACTAGACAACGGATAAACATACTTAAATACATACTTATTATACATAGAAAACACCCAGACCCGAGACAATTTAGAAAAACAATAATTTCTAAATTGACCCGACCGGGGATCGAACCCGAGACCTCAGAGATGGCGACACCATGAAAACCGGTGTACAAACCGGTGTACGACCGAGGAGGTCGTGGGTAGTTCTAGTAAGTAGTTTTTTTTAATACGTCATAAATTAATTAATTAAAAAAAATACACTATTATTAGAACGTCGTTACAACACTTACAACGAAATACAAGAACTTTTATATGATGTTACTTGCTGACTCGCCCATGAAGGAGTCCGACTCGCACTTGGCCGGTTTTTTTAAATAGCATAGAAAAAATTGCATAAAGTAATATTTCAGTGATCACGTAAGCGAATGAGTAAATTACGTGACTAGGAATATTTGAGAATGGAAATATTACTTTAAGTTAAAAAAAATATTCAGAAATTTACCCTCAGGGAAAAAAATAGCACAGAAAATAAAAAAAATGGGAAATTATGCGAATGCAAAAATCACTTGCAGTAAAATTCGATTTTCGGAAAGTCATCGCCACACTCTCTACGAAACAGGGTAATTTTTTTAAATAAATAAAGATCATAATTATAATATATTTCTAATCGTTTTCGGTCATCGCAAACCATGTATAAATACAACCCTTATTATGATCCCTTGCGTGGCTTGCTAAAAGAAATTAGTTTTACATACTTATGACAAGTAGAACATTACAGTAAAGTTGACTAGCACTACAATAAACATGAGCATGCTCTTGCTCTCTGAAATAATAATGCAGCTTTTAAAATACTAACCACACATTTATTTTCCATAAAAAGCTGCGTCAAAAATACCAGACAATTTTTTCGATTAAAATTCTTCATTACGTATCGGTCAATACAACGAAAAAAACAAAACGACATCTACCCTATGAAGCGCAGACACCCCCGCAAACGCAATTCATAACTTTAAATCGTATAGATAGCTTGTTTGAACCTGCTCCCCATTTTCCCCCTTGCAACCCTCCCCGCTCCACGGCGGCTTAATATCAATCCATTAGTAACGCAACTCCGAGCTGAGAGCACCGGCAACATAGACTACCTAGGCTGGGCGCCAGGTATATACGGGCAGGCGGGAATCTGATTACGAGGGGGAAATTTGCCGGGAATATTGCAACGCACCGACCCGTTGTGGGCTTTAATTAAACCCCGCTTTGCAATTACACCGAACCCTAGGTTTGTTTACATTATTATCCAAATTGATTTTTGCTACCGGTTTGTTTACAATTTCCAAATGGATTAGAAATAAAGTAACAGCGTTATTTCAATGAAACACTTTTTACCGATTGACTCGTGTTTATTAAGAGGGTTTACGCATTTCGGTTTCCCATACAAATTTCCAAGTTTAAATTTTTAAAAACCAGTAAGCCAATTTTGATGAAACTCGGCATGCTGAAGTAAAATATAGAGATCTAAATAGTTTGTTGAAAACATTTCTAAATAACGTTTTTTTAACTGAGTTATTGCGATTTTAAACTTTCTGTAGTGGACTTTAAATCGCAATAACTCAGCCAAATAAACCTTTTTTTTAAATATTTTCAACAAACTATTTCGATCCCTGTATTTAACTTTAGCATGCATCTTTCATTGAAATTGGCTTATTGGTCTTTGAAAATTTCGACTTGGAAAACTGTATGGGAAACCGAAATGCGTGAACCCTCTTAACTAGATACGTTTAAATTTATTTTCGGTAGGTAACAGCGTTATTTTAGATTAAAAATAGATACAGGTAGAAAATAATGGCACTGAGCTGTGTTGTGCTGAAATAAGACTTTAAACTATCGCGTGCATTGCATTAAAACTATTGTAACGGGACCTAACACGATTAATTTTTGTAAGTAAGTACATATCTACTTACTTACAAAAATAAGCAGTAAGTAGATATGTACTTACTTACAAAAACTAATCGTGTTAGGGCGAGTTAAAATAGTTTTGTGCTGTAATGTCTACTACCGATCCATCTTACTCTTGGGTGTTGTGAAAGTCGACTGATGGACTGAAGACTGCACATACATCCAACAGGTTCACCACCAATAAAGCTAAGCACATATTATTAAATGTAGTCGGTTATTTGGTGATGCATTGTGGTAGTGCAATGATTGTGCGGTCCTTATTGCCTAGTATCTCTCTCTCTCTCTTCTCTCCCTTTGGCAATAACAGTTGTGATCGTGAGTGTATAATATACAATAATTGGGGTCATATAATTAGGAATAGGTAGCATTCAATCCAATTTTATGAAATCTAGTCCAACTCGGAATATTTTATACAAATCAAATAACTTTTATCATGTTTCGAGACAATAAACAAACAAGACATGTTTTTGCAATGTACTGGCCGCTGGACAAATAATTAGGATATATTTCTGTGTTAGGAACGCAATATCATTTCGTTTTAAAATGGTTCTACGAGTAAATTCAAAATATGAGTAATAAACTTTTTATGATATAATTCTGGAGTCTTTTTGCGCCATTTATTCAAGTCTACAATTTTACAAGTTGTTAAATATTTAATGTTATTTATTACAAAACATGGGAAAGAAAAAAGATGCGATTCTTCGACAAGAAAAATTATAATCGCACTTTGTGAATGTGATTGGTTTTCCAAAAAAAATGATGATCATATAAAATTTTCAATAACTAAAGTTTTAACGCGGTCAATCATTTTAAGAAATATCACACTACCAATAACGTATCTCGAAAACCAAAATCACGAAAAACGACATCTCGAGAGGATTCTATGATTGTTCGGGCAGCCAAGGCTTGTCAAATGTCAAATGAAGCCCATGTCCTTAACCATATTTTTTAGCCGATAAACCCGCAGATCTTAATCCCATTGAAAATTTGTAGCGTGAAGTAAAGAGGAGCGTTGCCGCTAAAAGAACAAGTCATCTAAACGAGCTTTACGATGCGTTTGTGGAATCGTGGAACGCCATTTCTATTGAAACTTGCCAAACTCTAATAGCCTCGATGCCCCGTCGATGCAGTGGGGTAATTGCAAACAATGGTTATCCTCCCAAATATTAATTTTTATCTTTATAAACTACAGTGGTACCTCCTATTTACTTTACTCAATTCATAATTACTCATTTAGTCATTCACGTTCCATACAAGTCTGGGCCCAAAAGTCAAAGGGCCAGCCAACGAAAAAAATAGGTTATTATTGTTGGGGGAGTAATTCCGAACGTTTTTTACTACGACAGTAAACCTCAACAACTAGTCCCAGTTCTGATAATTGAATTATAAAAATCTGTTTTTTACATTAAATTAATTACTTAAAAATATATTTTTATTTTACTGCCGTAAAAAGTAATGGGGTTAGGTTTTCGTGGATTTTTAACAGCTAAATAAAGGAATACTATTGCTGTTCAATCTTTTATTAACATCAACAAAGCTTGATATATAATAATATACAATAGATGGATTACATCAAAAAATAATTACGACTTAAGTATATAAAAGTAACATAAAATGTTCGCGTATCCAATACGGCGGAGCTCTAGAGGTATCGCTAACTAAATCTATATGTTGACAGCTTGTAAAATAGTATTTAACTAGGCGTTATATATCTTATATCTTAGTATATAATAAAAGCGTGTTAAAAATGAATACCTATTTCCATTGGTCACGACTACTCACATCACACGTGAACGGCTGGACCGATATCGCCAATTCTTTTTTTGTTGAAATTGTTATTGACAGGAGAAGGTTCTTATGAAAGAAAAAATTATAATTTTTTCTTTCTAATTATACCAATTCGAATTCAATATTCATAATTAAGACAGGACAACGTCTGTCGGGTCAGCTAGTATTATATAAAAATAAGTCCCTATTTATCTTGGACGCGCTTTTACTTGGGAACGAACGACTTTATTGAATTCTTAATCTTTTTTTTAGTTTCTAGTTTAGTGTCTAGGGCAATATAATAAAATCGTAACGACTTTATAGTACGAACTATTTTTATTAGTGAAAAGTTTAAAATTAGGTTTTCTATTTCAATTATAAGGACAAGGAATATTGGTAGAGATATGTTCTAATAGTAAAAAAATACTCGGTCTGCCTCCCCCAATAATCATCATCATCAACATCAGCCTATACTCGTCCACAGCTGGACGTGGGCCTCTCCAAGAACACGCCACTGAGCACGATCCGGGGCCACTCTCATCCAGCTCTTGCCAGCCACCTTGCGAAGACCCCCAATAATAATAACTCCTTTTTTTTACTGGCCGCCACTTTGACTTTAGGGGCCAAAATGAATGACCTCCTTTAATTGTTATTTAATTTAATAATATTAGTTTCAGTATGTATGTGTTCTTAATTATTTGTCCAGTGATTAAACGTATTACCCACAACATGAGTTATCGAACTTTTTATTATATGAAAATTATTTAAAATGTCATATTATGGTTTAGTAAGTCGGTTATGTGAGAATGTTAGTGACTTGAGTAGTTCATGGTATTAATAAATAATAAAAAATTAGATTATCAAATTATTTAATATATAAATAGATTTCATACATTGTTTTCGGTACGAGTCGTTATAAGCTGAATTAAAATGATAACGTAACCATATCACATTGTAGGATTTGAAAAAACCAATGTATTGTTATTATAAAGAGTTTTCCATTCCAGTTCATATCATTTCAGTGCATCTGCTTATGATGGAGTATTGCAGCGAATTCATTGGGACCCCAGGGGTTGTGATAAAGATTTTATGATTTATTTATGTGGCCGATGATGTTTAATTATACTTGCTTTTCAAAAAAGCCAACCATACTTTTTAGATAACAGTTTTTTTGTTTATGTTTTTTAAAGAAAATTAGCTACTACTATTTTATCTAAATTGTGTTTCGGCCGTTAGAGATCAGATTTAGAGGTAAAGAGTTAGAGGTGAAGTGCGCTTCTATCTTCGGTCTCATCATCACTTAATATAATTTTTTTTTTATTGCAACCTGTAACGGTTTCACACGAACAATAAAACCGATTACAACACGACAATTTCACCGAATATTTACATCTGCAAAGCTTTTACATCCGTCGTGTCTACGGAATAACAATATATATATAATTAATAACATACAAGCGCACCCATTTTGAAACGCACCAGACCAAACGCACCTAAACTATTCCTCCAAGCGCACCCGTTGGGTGCGCTTCAGAATAGGTAATTAAAATATTATATTTTTATACCTCGAAGCGCACTAGCAGATAAAATGTGGAAAGAGATGTAGTAACTAACAGAAAATATCGATAACGAATAACGTACTTACGTTTCTTTTAGAGTATCTACCTCTTTTCATTTATGTCACCCTGGTATTTTTAGCACAGAATAAGTAATAGTACTACCGTACTTTTGTAATAGTACTACCGTACTTTTAGTTCAAAATAACTGTCATGATTCAATTCAATAATGACATAGTAAGTTGCAGCACCTAGTCCTACTCGTTAATTTCTTTTTTCCTGATAGTTATAGGTAAGTAAGATTGATAGGGCACCTATCTACCTCTTTTTATTTATGTCTCCCTGGTACTTTTAGATCAATATGACTGTCATGATTATAATTTATTATTGACGTAGTAAGTTGCTTCAGCACCTAGTCCTAGTTTCTATCGACATTAATATTAGGAATCTTTTAAGCTTCTCTCTATTTTTTACCGTTGGTGCGCTTCGAGGAATAAAAATATAATATTTTAATTAGCTATCCTGAAGCGCACCCAACGAGTGTGCTTGGAGGAATAGTTTAGGTGCGATTGGTCTGGTTCGCTTCAAAATGGGTGCGCTTCGAGGAATACCCCCGCAATAATTGTTGATTAATGGATTTATATTTTTAATGGATTTATATTCTTGTAATTAGGCTAGGTCTTCTAGTCTTCTAGGTTATTTAATATGAATTTAACTTGTTTTTGTATAATTTGCTGGTGTGTTGGAGACTTTTTCTGTTAACCTGCATGTGCAAGTCCCGCGGGCACACAAGAAGGGACTTGTTTATTACTCATCAGCCTTCACCGTCCCAATGTTGGGCACAGGTCTTCTCACGTGGGCAACAGCGCATATGGGAGAGTGGGCCATAACTAGTGTCCAACCGAAACATGTTTTTTGCCGAAACAGAAACCGAAGGTTCAGTTTGAAAATGGTTTTGGCCGAAGACGAACTTTTTATAAACGTGATTAAAACGTTTAATAAAAATGTCAGTGGGCTGTTCTTTCCAGATATTTGATTAATGAAACATCTCCCCGGCCTAACAGTACAGGTTTCTTGTTGAACTTTTACCGAATTGAAATTTCAACATTGTCATAGTGACACTGGGTCAAAATAAACTAGTACGCTAAAAAGTGAAAATTTGAAAAAGTTTCATTAACTGCAATAATGAGGCAGCGACTTGTTAATTGTAGATGTCATAAAATAAAACAAGTTTAGTATTAAAATATGATAATCATATTATGATGTATTTTCTTTCAGTTTTACTTAATGTTTATAATCACAATCAGCTGGCCTCGAAAGATTAATTCAAATATACTTATTTAGCTCATTATTATTACTACAGGAATCTTTTTGTCCCATATCTATAAATGTTACTAGTACTTTTTAAAATTTTAATAAATTATAATAAAATTAGTAGGTATATGTTCAGATCAACAATTTCCTTTTTAAGATTACCTACTTATAGATTTATTAATTGTTAAAACAGTCTCATTAAAACTTGACTACAGTATTCAGTTTCACTATAGTATTTTTATAAGCGTTAAGAATTAACTATGACATGATGAATTCATAACAAAATGTGCCGAGCGCAGCCGACGTTAGCCGAACGCGACCCGAAAGTACGATGTTGTAAGTTTCGGCGTGGCCCAAAGGTTCGGCTGTTTTTGGCTGAAACCGAACCTCAGGCCGAAACATGATTTTTGGGATGAATCTGAACCTTCGGTCGGACACACTAGCCATAACACACCGCACTGGCCCAATGCGGATTGGTAAGTCTTATTTGAAACAATTCCATACTTTATTACATGATTATAAACTAAAGCCGTCGTTTTCCTGTGTCTGTGACTCCTTTTTTTCTCAGTCTAAAGGTCAATTCACACATTATCAGTGAAGTCACAGTTCTGATACAGTACCGGCACAGTGCGAAATATTCTTTCGTACATTGTCTATGAACGCATCCCCACTTGTCAGCGTCAGTGACGATACAGTGCTCTCAGTGTTGATGCTGCTCTTCTTCTTCGTCTAAAGCAATAGCTATCATTGCTAGCTGTGTAGTATTTAGCAGAGCCATAGTAGTCTAAGATCCGAGTATAGAACGACCTTCACCGAGAAGGTTAATGGATGAAAAGTGTTTTATATCAAATTTAATATGTTAAATAATATATCGCGAGTGGGTTGGCTGAAAAATTTCAGTCCAGTACCATTAATGATTAATGTAATATTATTAAAAAAATTGTTTTACATTGCACTGGTTTGGTGTGTTTGTTTGTAATGAGCTTATCTTTATATAAACATAAATTTTATTTATTTAACCAGACGGTTGCAAATTACTAATATTGACTTGCCTGTTTACACCTGCCTACCCAATGTTATGACAGGAAAAAAATAGTCAACCTAACGTTTGCATATTCTATAGGCTTCATACTTTCGATTGGTACCTATGTAATTTATCTATTATCGATACAAGTGTAATATTTAAAAAAAAATATTTTTAAATATTTATTTAATCATATACTGGACTGAAATTTTTCAGCCAACCCACTCGCAATATATTTTTTAACACATTAAATTTGATATAAAATACTTTTCATCCATTAACCGCTCGGTGAAGGTCGTTGTATACTCGGGATCCTCTACTATAGCAACAATCACGATACTTGACGACGGACACGTTTTCACTGAAACTCCGTGAACTGGGTACTCACATATTGTGTGAAATGAATCACTTACGCAACACTGTAGCACTGATACTGAACTGAGCGAACACGTTGACAGAACTATGACTTCACTGATATGTGTGAATCGACCTTAAACCACGCAATAGATTTTTTAAACAGTTTTCACTGACAGAAAGATCGATATTTAAAGGACGATACTTTTTACCTAAAATTTGTAGATATTTAGTACAAAATAGTTGAAGTATGACGGTGTTTCTAATTTAGAGTGGACGAAGGCGCGGGCGGGCCTTTAGTAAGTATATTATGAATGTAAGTGTTGACACCTTTCCTTGCATAGTACTAGAAACGCAAGTTGCCGTCCAAATTCGCAACTTGCCGGACTTGCAATCTACCATGTACGCATACGACCTGAAATGAATTTGCAATCGACCATGTACGCATACGACCTGAAATGAATTTCCAATCGACCATGTACGCATACGACCTGAAATGAATTTGCAATCGCTCAGTCCCTATTAAACCCCTTTGAACCCAGAAGCTTAAGTCCACAGAACAACCTCAAGTCTGCCTATGACAATACTGGCATAATAGCACATGAGTAAAGAAACGGTCTTTACTCATGTGATGATAGCGTCTCTGTGGCTCCGTAATGGTGACATTTCCCATCACCATTACACCACAGAATGGCCACTGCAGTTAAATTTGCAAGTGGCCATTATCATTATCAGCAAAAAGTTTAAGTATCAAGTGCGATGATAAATGTACGACCAAATTGAATGCTCTAAGGACCAAAGATATTATAAAATGTACGAAAACCGGACAACCTACGTAAGTCCTCTTTCGCGAAAAAATCGGGTCGTTTGCATGTCTGGTACTATGCTGATGAAAACATGGTCATAAGCGTGCACGGTAACTTTCGTTTCTGGTATTATGCATTGAAACGTGTTGAAATAATACACTTTTACATTTTTACGGATCATCTATTTTAAATTAGTTCAGTTTCACATGACATTACCCTAAATAGGTATCTTTTGACCCTGCGGTGTATTATGGGGCCAGGATTCAATAGGTTGTATGACGGAATGACTGACAGATGGTCCAACCTATTGAAACGTGGACGTTTTAAATCTCAAAAGCTTTGACATCATCTTAGGGATCAATCTTTGTTCTGAAAAGAGCATTCAGGGTTTGATCAATATGTTAACAGTTAGGGGTCAAGGGCATATTCGGACAGTACGGAAACGGAACTGGTTTACGCTATTATTCACTACGGCGTATTTAGGAAAGGTCGCAAAATTGTATATCGTCACAGCTAAATAAAAATTAGCAGTCTAAAGTTCGCTAAACGGCTCGGCGCGCGGCCGTTGATATAAGTCAGATCCAACACATCATCATCATTCTATTAAGCAGGAGTATATGCCACTTGTCTAGGGCCTCAGTACAAGATAATTAAAAATGGTCCATATTGGCATTCCATTGGCTCACCTACAAGAAATCGTTCTTGCCACCGATTTGTAATCCGAATGATCACTCTTCCTAAAGTTTTTATTCATACAATTTGTAGTACTACCGACGATGTTCACAACACTCATGTTTCCGAAAATTGTAATTAATAATATTACTAATGTAAATAAATATAAAATTTTTAAACACTGAAAAAAGACGATGACCTCAGGCGGGAATCGAACCTTCATTCGAAGAAGTCGAATTTGTCAGTGCTTGATGCTTATGTTTTTAGTCAACATCGCTTCATCAAATCTTAGAAGTTTTCACCTCTGAGATCCGAAAGAAACATTTTTACGAATATTTAAACATTCGGTTAAGATGAAGCTGCGTTTATAGATTAATGTTTTTAAATATTTTAGCGTTTTATTAACGCTTAAATATACTTAAGTAAAATTTTAAACACTGAAAAAATAATTACTTAGGTATATTTAGGCGTTAATAAAACGCCCAAATATAAAAAAACATTAATAAATAAATATATTTAAACTCCAACTGTTGTTTTTTATAACGCTTTTATCCCTAAACATAATTCTCATAATATGACCTAAAACAGGAGTAGGGCAACTAGTATTCCTGTTGTCACATTAGAAACAGTAGTTAGGAATTGTGATTGTTAGGATGAAAAATGTTAGGAAGAACATTTTCGGAGTTCCGATTATTGGAGCTGAAAATTTAGGTGAACTTTGGCGCACCCAATTAATAATGAGCTATTCACACATTATTAAAAGAATGCTATGTTTAATTGTTTGGGTATTGTATGTCACATCCTACTAATATTATAAACGCGAAAGTTTGTAAGTATGGATGATGTTTGTTACCCTTTCACGTAAAAACTACTGAATGGATTTGGATGAAATTCGGCATACAGATAGTTTATAACCTGGATTAACACATAGGACACTTTCTATTCCCACGGGAACAGGAACCACGCGGGTGAAACCGCGAGCGGCCGCTACTTTTGAAATATATTTAATCACTAGCGGCCGCCAGCGACTACATCCGCGTTTACCGTGGTCCCGGTGACGAATTTACAAAAAAAATATTTGATACTAACCTTGTCCTGACAATTAGGAACACAACAAAAAAATTATTAGCCTTACGGGTGCAGCCGTTCTGAAGTGATGCCAAACTACTACCTATTAAGAAATTGTCAAGTGCAAGGACAGCCCGTCGTGTGCTTGCGACCCGGATCCGGATGTTCCGGAAACAGTCATGCACATCCTCTCCCAGTGCCCTATACACACTCGTGAGAGGTATAACATACAGGCACAACTGGATCTGAGTATAGTCCCAAAAAACTACAGTGCAATCTTGGCCAGTGACTCAAGGAACAAGTTCCTGGAGTACAGCACAAAAGTTTTAGAAATAGTAAGAAAGCGAAATAAAACTTAGAAATATAATTAAGTTAACCAGCTCAAATAGACTAAAATTGTATATACAATTATTAGGACCTAAGAAGAACATGTAAAAATAAGTTATAATATAAGAAAATTAAAATAAGCAAAAATGTATACAATGTGATAGGGATGGTACTTCTAACCCGTTAAGGCTAAGTATTACATCTAAATTCATCGACAAAAAAATAATGTGGGGGGTCCAACCCCATCCCCCTATAATTTATGACCATTATTACTTTATGCGATATCAAAGGTTTCATACGTCGGAGAAACATGAAAAAATGGTAAACGGTAGCTAATGACACTGGCT